>CBVK0100581416.1:0-11622 GCA_900067695.1 Picea abies
GCTCTTCCGATCTCACACCTAGGTGCCTATTTCAGCCCATACAATGTTTTTTTTAATTTACACACTAAATGTTCCTTACAACTTTTCACAAACCCCTCTGGTTGAGTAAGGTAAACCTCGTCCTTTAACTCACCATTCAAAAAAGAAGATTTTACATCTAATTGGTGAAACTTCCAATGGTACATTGTAGCTAATGTAATTAACAATCTTATAGTATTTAATTTAGCTATTAGTGCAAATTTTTCTTCATATTCAATACCCTCTTTCTGTGAGTACCCTTTTCCCACCAATCTAGCTTTGTATTTGTCTATTCTACCATTTGCTTTAAATTTAGGTTTCTATATCCATTTACATCCAATAAATTTTTTATCTTTAGGCAATTCAGTCAATTCCCAAGTTTTGTTTTTCATTATAGAGTCATATTCTTCCTCCATTGATTTTCTCCACTCTTCTTGTTCATTAGCTTCATTAAAACTCATGGTTTCTATGACATTTTAAATACTACTCATTACGGCGTAATCTTTATACCTTTCAGGTAGGTGAACCTGCCATGAGGATCTTCTCAATTGATTGTCTTCTTCCCCACTTTGTGAAGATCCTTCTTCACCTCTTAGTGAGCTCTGAGTGTTGGATGTATCCATGTCACTGGATCCTTCTTCTTGTTGTTGATGATGTTGTTCTTGTTGTTGTTTCTCTTCTTTGACCTCTTCATATTTAAGAATTACATGCCATCCTTCATGATTGTTGTCTTCATTATTTTTTTATGTCTCCTCATGGAAAATTACATATCTACTCGCAAACACTTTGTCAGTAGATGGACCAAACATTTTATATTCTTTAAATTATGAATAGTACCCTATGAAAATACATTTGATGGCTTTAGCATCAAGATTCTTCATGTTCTTCTTTGGAATATGTGCAAAATCCTTACACCCAAATACCCTCAAATTATGAATTGCAAGGTTAGAATCATACAAGGCTTCGAAAGGAGTTTTATGATCAAGATACCTTGTTGGAATTCTATTGTTTAAATAAACAACAGTACTAATGGCCTCAACCCAAAAAAACATTTCAGAGACTCTTACCCTTCATCATACTTCATGCACACTCCACCAGAGTTTTTTTTTTCCTTTCTGCAGCTTCGTTCTGCTGTGGAGTGTGAGGTGTTGTAAATTGTTGTACCATTCCATGATATTTGAAATACTTGATGAAGTTCACCAATCTATGCTCTCCCCATTGATCTGAATGGGAGATTTTTATGGTCTTTCCTATTTGCTTCTCCACCATATTTCCAAATTCCTTAAATTATTCAAAAACATCACTCTTTCTCCTAAGGAAATAAACCCATGTGCATATTTTGCAATCATCAATAAATAGAAAAATATAATAAGCACCTCCTAAGGACCATGTCTGCATTGGTCTACAAACATCAGTATGCATAAGTTGTAATACATATCTTTTTCTCCTATCAAAATTAGAGGGGAATTAATCTCTGTGCATTTTTCCTAATGCACACCCTTCACAAGCAACATACTCATTCTTTAACATAGGGAGTCCTTCAACCATACTTTGTTTTTGTAATAACAACACATAATGATAATTAATATGGCCATACCTGTGGTGTCAAAACGTTTCTATAGGCATAGTTGTAGAAGTCAATGCTTGATGATGCTTGTTGGTAACATCAAGTTTGTACAGACCTCCATCTCTGACCCCTGTAGCAACAGTTCTATAATGATCTAGCAAGTCCTTCACTATGCAATAAGTCTTGAAGAATTCAACCTTCAGATTTTGATCTGTAATTGTGGACACAGAGATCACATTTTTCTTTATCCCCAGTACATACACAACATTGCAAATGTGTCTAACAGTACCATTTGGCAATGTTACTGGAATATCTCCATATCCATTGATCTTATAAGAATGATCATCTCCAAGATAAATATGGGCACCATTATGTGTTTCTTTGAAATTTATAAACCACTTCTCATTACATATCATGTGAATTGAGGCTCCAGAGTCCACAAACCATTCATCGAGATCATCAGTTTCAACAAACAATAGAACATTAGACACAAACAGTCTAAGATCCTTCGAATCAAAATCTGGGTTTTCTTCTACAAAGTTTCCTTAATGTTTTCTATATTTATTCCTGGTCTCATCATTTTTCTTCTTATAACATTCTCTCGAAAGATGCCCAGTCCTACCACAATAGAAACACTTAGGCTCATTTCTATTAGATGACATAGCTTGATTTGGATTTGGAAATGACTACCTCTGAAATGAACTTCCTCCTCTGCCTCCTTCTCATGGTTTCCCTTTAGGGAATCTCTTCTTTATCCATAGTGCTAATTCTGAATTCTGAGGCTTCAAATTCATGTGCCTTTCTTCTTCTTGCAGAAATATACATGTCAGTTTCTCAAAGGTAGGATCTTTCTCTCTCGTTACAAGGCCTATTATAAACATCTGATAGTCCTCTAACATTCCATTTAAGGTAATTGTGACAAGATCAATGCTTGACACTGTTTCTCCTATATCTCCCAATTTGTCTTTCATGTCTTTAATTTTCCCAGGAAAAGTACTAACACACTCATTTACATCCATTTGAATACTTAGCAATTTACTCTTCAAGAAAAGAATATGATTTGTATTATTAGTCTCATATAGATCTTTAAGTTCTTTCTAGGTTTCATTAGAAGTCTTAGCATCTCTAATGTGAGGAATTATACTATATTTCACAGACATTCTTAATAATACCTTGTTTTTGTTCTCCCGCTTATTCCAATCTTGGATTGTTGTCATTGTCACACTTGTAGCTGCATCGAGTCACACTTCATCTCCTTTTGCGATCGTCTATACACCATAACCTTCCATCAAGGTTTGCATCTTGAATTTACATTTGATGAAATTCGAGCCATATAACTTATTGGCTTCATTGAGATAGGTTTATGCGAGTGGATTTACCATCCCTACAAACTCCTTCTCCTTTTTAATGTGAAGCAAGTGGAACTCCAACAATCTTTGGCACTCCACGCAGGATTCACGATACCTCAACGATAATGTATGCAACAGCGATACCAGAAGGGATATCTGAGACTTTTAAGTACAACACTTCCCGATGAAAATTGGAAAGACCACCCAGAAACCAATGGACAGATCCAAAGGAATAACAGTCATAATCAAGAGACATAAATCCAGATTTTGCATGGCACTATAGGGATCCACTCTTCTAGAAATATGTGAGTTGTAAAGCTAATGATCACTTCCCACTCTGGTTCGTACCCAAAGTCTAAAAAACAATCCATGCAACAAACGCAGTAGACTTCTCATGAGTTATAGAAAGGAAGTGCTCCTCTCTTAACTGCAATGCGCGACATCTCTAAAAGGTAGTGCACCTATTCAACACTCAACTCATAATATTTATTACACACAGGAAGTGACAATTCCATGCAGCAACAACTTCTTCTTCCTATTAGCAACACAAATGAGAGACTCCTTCACATCTTCAACATGCAAAGTTCATGGAATGTAGCTCCTCCCTATCGCTATTTCACGCTTTCATCTCAACAACGCAACAATATTCACAGTGACGACTTTACAACAATGATCAGAAATTCCAAATACAAGTTCTCTGAATTGATTCACGCCCTCTCTAGACAGTGATCACACTGCATACAATGAATGGTTGCAATCAATGAATAGTACAGGCACGTGCACACTCTGAACATCATTCCTTCACTCTAAATGGATCTATAGTCTCACACAGGTTGTATTTCTCCAACGTTGTAATCGGCAAGCTCCAACTCTATCCACACTTAGCACACTTAAAAAATGTGTGCCCACTGATGCATGGATTGACTCTATGGCACATGGAAGCGGCCCTATCCTAGTGTATTCACAAACCACAACCATTCACTACACGGATGCCTCTTTGTGTCAAACAATATCTTGCACTCCTCTTCTTATTCTACGTAGACGTGATACCATGTAGCCTGATAAATTGTGAAACAAGAAATGCAAAGAGAAAGAATAGAGCATAAATAGTATTCAGTATATTGAGAATGTAAGGACAAAGTACAATGAGAAGAGTTAATGAATATGTTATGAGAAAAAGGAGAATAGTTGAGCTAAATAGGCTCAAGCAAATCAAGAAAAGAAAGTACAGTTGTCCAGGACAGTTGGCAGTGTATAGTCAGCCTGTTGAGGTTACATTATATTTAACACTCGCTCTTAAACTCAACAGTTACAAACATCATCACTGATTATGCCTAAGTGTTGTCTCTGAAAATCAAAAACATATTTTCTCAGTGGCTTTGTGAAGATATCTGCGGGCTGATCTCGAGAACCACAGAATTGAAGTGCAATGTCACCATTATTGATGAGCTAGTGAATGAAGTGAAAGTGAGTGTCAATGTGTTTGCTTTTCTTGTGAAACACATGATTTTTGGATACTGCTATTGCTGAAGTATTGTCACAAAAAATAAGAGTTGGATCCTTTTCTGTATGTGACATATCTTTCAATATTCTTCTCAGCCACACAGCTTGACAGGAAGCTGAGGTAGCACCTCTGCAGAAGATATTGAGACAATTGGCTGCTTCTTTGATGCCCATGAAATCAGGTTCGAGCCCAGGTGAAAAGCATGTCCTAAGGTGCTTTTCCTGTCATCTAGGTTGCCTACAAAATCATTGTCTGTGTAACCAAATAGTTGATTACTATCAGATTTAGTGTACCATAAGCCAAAATTGAGAGTTCCTGTAATATATCTCAGAATTCGTTTCACCATTTTCCAGTGAGAATCTTTGGGAGATTCCATGAATCTACAAACAAGGCTAGCTGCATACATAATATCAAGCCTAGTTGTTGTAAGATACAACAAACTGCCTACTAAAATTTTGTACAGGGTAGGGTCCACTGCAGGGCCTTCATCTTTCTTGCTCAATTTTGTGCCTATGGGTATAGGGGTTTCTGCTGGATTGCATTCTTCCATGCGAAATCTTTTGATGATGTCTGCTACATACTTTTTCTGATAGACACAAATGCCTTTGGTTGATTGATCAACATCAATCCCCAAAAAATATTTCATGATGCCAAGATCTGTCATCTCAAACTCAAATTGCATGGCATGTTTAAAACTTGTTAACTCAAGATTTCCAGTATATATCATGTCATCAACATACAAACATACAATCAAAATTTTACCATGATGATCAGTTTTGGTGTAAAGAGTTGGCTCATTTTGACTTCTGCTAAAACCACTTTTGATCAGATAAGTGTCAATTCTATTGTACCAAGCTCTTGGAGCTTGCTTTAAGCCATACAAGGCTTTCTTCAACCGATATACTTTGGTTGGCTGCTCTTGGAATTCAAATCCAGGTGGTTGATCGACATAAACTTCTTCATCTAAGAAACCATTCAGAAAAGTTGACTTGATATCCATCTGGTATACTTGTCGTTTATGTTGGGCTGCTATGGCCAATAGAGTTCTTATAGTGTTTAACCTTGCTACTGGAGAAAAAGTTTCACCATAGTCAGTACCAGGTTGTTGTGAGAATCCTTTGGGAACAATTCTTGCCTTGTGTTTTTCGATCTGCCCTTTTTCATTGAGTTTATTTTTGTAAACCCACTTGACACCAATACTTTTCTTGTGACTTGGCAAATCAACAAGATCCCATGTCTTGTTCTTCTCAATGGAGTCAATTTATTGGTTCATGGCTTGAACCCAATGTGGCTCCTTAGTGGCTTCCTCAAAAGATGTAGGTTGACATGACATTAAAGCAAAAAGGTTGTGCTATTCAAAGTCATCCAACTGCTGATGGATTTCTCTCAAACTTCGAGTTCTCTAATTTTGAATTTCAGAGGATGAGTGTCTATTGGAAGTTGAGTTATCTTGAGAATTTTCAGGTTGTCTTTGTACCTGCAATCTTGGAAGAACATGTAGAGGTATTTGTTGTCCTGAATTTTCTGCATTTTCAGAACTTGGTGGCAATGGATTTTGACTATCCAGTTGTTGATTTTCTTATTCATTCCAGAATTGATTTTCTAGAAATTTTACATCCCTGCTGAGAATTAGTTTCTTGGAGATTGGATTGTAAATCCTGTAGGATTTAGATGTTTCACTATATCCTGTAAAGATACATTTCTCACTTCTATCATCTAGTTTCTTCCTTAATTCGGAAGGTATGTGAGCATATGCTATGCATTTGAATGTCCTTAGATGTGCAACATTTATCTTTGTCCCACTCCATGCTTCTTGAGAGACTTTCATCTTTAGACTTGTGGTTGGAGATCTATTCAAGAGATAAACGAAGCATGCTACTACTTCAGCCCAAAAAATATTTGACAAACTTTTATCTTTGAGAAGTGTTCTTGCCATATTCATTATTGTCTGATTTTTCCTTTCAGCCACTCCATTCCGTTGTGGAGTATACTTGGCTATTGTTTGCATGATAATGCCTTGTGATTTGTAGAAATTTGCAAATTCATTAGAGTTGTATTCTCCTCCTCCATCAGACTTGAGTGCTTTTATATATTTGCCACTCTGTTTGTCAGCTTCTGCCTTGAATTCTTTGAATTTTGCAAAATTTTTAGACTTGTGTCTGAGAAAATAGATCCAGATTTTCCTGCTAAAATCATCAATAAACATTAGAAAGTAAAAGCTACCACCTATTAACTATGTTTTCATTGGTCCACATAGGTCAGTGTGAACTAGTTCGAGATGTTGTTTGGCTTGATTGGATGACTGTGGAAAACTAGATCTCTTATGTTTTCCATGTATGAAAGACTCACATGGGGAATTTTGTTCTTTGAAGATGGGAAAACCTTTGACCATGGAGTGCTTCTGAAGAAGACTTAGACTCTTAAAGGGTAGATGTCCAAATCTTGTATGCCAAACCATTATTTCATTCGGCGTGGATGCACTTTGTGCATATGGTTGAATCAGATTTACAGTTCTGAGTGTAAGGGGAAACATCCTGTTCTAAGTCATGTGGATTTCAGAAATCAATTTTCTGCTTGGGGTTTTGTCATATATCTTGGAATATGCTCCCTCAAAGAGTACCCAAGCCATGTTCAATGAGTTGTCCTACACTTAGCAGATTATGTTTCAGATCTGGAACATGATAGACATTGTTTATGTCTTTCTTTTCATTTCGTCTAGTAAGAATAGGTACAGTTCCTTTGCCTTGAACCTTGACTAAGGAATCATTTCCAAGTATAATATCAGATGAGATTGAAGAATCAATGAATGAAATTAAATATTTGTTACCTGTCATGTGATTGTTGCATCCACTATCTAGCAACCAGAGATCTTTAGGTTGTTCTTCAGACTTGTGACATGAGAGAAACATACTTGTTGAGGTTTCTCCCGTATGATTTGACACATGTGCTCTGCCTGAGAGATGATCTACTTGCTTCTTCATGCATTCAGATTCATAGTGCCCATACTTTTTGCAGTAATAGTATTGTATGCTTGATTTGTCATTTGATCTTTTCCCTCTGCCTCTTTGAGGCTGGAAATTCTGATTCTAGTGTTGTTGTCTGTGACCTTGGAAATTTTTATGTTGGCTCTATTGTCTGTTACCTCCATTCGAGTGTTGGTTATTGTGACTGCTCCCTCTTCCTTGGTGATCTCTACTTTGCCCTCTGTCTCTCCCTCTGCTGAAGGAGAATTGTTTTTTGAAAGCATTGGAGATTGACTCATCTGTGAGATGTAGTCTGGTCTCATGTGTCACCAGAGAACCAATTAGTTCATCTGTTGAAAAACATGACAGATCCTTGGATTCAAGGATTGCTGTAACAACCATTTCAAATTTCTTTGGTAAACTTCTGAGGACTTTTTCAACAATGCATTGATCAGGGATGGCTTCACCAGTCAATCTGATTTGGTTCACGATGCCCATGACTCTGGTCATAAACTGATCCACATTTTCAGATTCTGTCATTCTTAGAGTCTCGAATTACATCCTCAAGGTCTGCAATTTGACTGTTTTGACCCTGTCATTTCCTTGGTAGGCTGATTTAAGGATGTCCCAAGCCTGTTTTGAAGTACCAGTGCCTGTGATTTTTTAGAAAATCGAGCCATCCACGGAATTTTGAATCCAGAATTTAGCTTTATTTTCTCTGTTCCTCTGAGTTGCCTGAGCAATTCTCTATTGGTTTGTCATGGCGGAAAGGTCTGCTGGATTTGGTTCCACATATCCAAGATCCACTAGATCCCAACACTCCTGCTCTTTCAAGAACGATCTCATTTGAAGAGACCCGAACTCATAGTTATTTCCAAGAAAAATCGGACCCTGAGTTGGTCCTAAATTGCTAGATGTCGCCATTTTTAACAAATTTAGCAAAACCAATAAAAAAATTGGAAAAATTTTGTGTTTACCTGTTTCTTGCACTTAAACCGGGTCTGCTAGTTTCTTGCAGTGACGTCAGAACTCTGCGATTCAAGATTTCGCAAGTTTTGACCTCGCGATTCTGACTTCGGGACATCGTTATACGAGTCCTCCAAAATCTTGTTTCTCCAACTTTCGATCACCGAAACACCGAAGAAATCTTAACAGCCTTAAATTGGCCCTTAGTCTCCGTGCAATGTGACCACATGCCCAGATGTTAAAGAACCGCTAGCGAAATGCCGAAATTTCCTTTTGGACAATTCAACGGTCCAGATCTTCCTGTGATCTGACGGTCCAAATTCGTTTTGGGATTTCGGGATATTGGGTTTTGTGACTTCGCGAACCCTGATAACGAGCTCTTTTGACTCCTTGATTCCCCGATCTCTGAATTACCGAAATGCCATGATTGGCTTCAAGGATCAATGATCCTCGTTGATTTGAGATCAATGACTCAGATTATTTCAAAATTTTGCATATCGGTATTTCATGACTCTTGAATTCGCAATTTCGGGTTTCGGGACTTCCTGTTTCCCGATGTCGAGAACCTATGTCTTCTCGATCTCCCGATCTCCAAAATGTCGATTTGTCGAAATAGCAAAGTGTCCTTCTCCTTTCAGAAAATCTCCCGAAATCCTGGATTGTTGCCACGCGTCTCCTCAACATGGACGGTCCTCTTGCGTTTCGCGATTTTGCGACTTGCGACCCCCGGTGACACAAATCCTCTGTCAACTTGAAACCCCGGAAGACGAAATACTGACGGTTTCCTTGATCTCTTCCACATGTCCCAACGAATGGATGGCTGTGATATTTTCATTATTTCGGGACTTCCGCCATGGAGTGCCCTGATCTCTCGTCCTCAGGACCTCCGAACTCCTGAATGCTGAAATCTCGACGTGCTCACTCTTTTCGAGACTTTCACCTCTCTTGTTCACAAAGTCTTAACCCTCGTGCATCTCTTGATAGATCCAACAGTTGTCGGGTGTTTGCTCAATATCTGACTGTTGTCGGCTATTCTGAACAGGATCCAATGGCTCAGAATCTGTTCTTCCCTATGCGCTCCAGAGGACTAAGCCTCGTGCACTTTCTCACGGATCTGATGGCTATTGGTCCTCTGCACCAAATCTAACCGTTGAAAGTCTTCTGTTGTTGCTAGGCTCTCATCATCCTTACTGCAGTCGAATTGCACCTTAGGTCTATTCATAGGGCCGATCTTACGGCTGCAACTTCTCGTTCTTGGCTACTTTCACAAGTTCTTTGTTATTCTTGCCAAGAGTTTTCTCCTGAGGAAAGAAATTCATGAATCTTTCATGAATTCTTTAAAGCTTTGTGTTCTTTGCAACAATCTTTGATGGATTTGTGAGATTTCCTGAAATTCTTTAAACGATTATGCCTTCTGCAGGACTCTTTCACAAATTTGAACAAATTTCTTTGAATTCTTCAAATGTTCCTGCGTCCTGCAGTTCTTCTTCATGAATCTTTGACGAATATGAAATTGTTCACAATTTTTTAGAGTTTCTCCTTCTGCAGTCTCTGCTTGCTCAATATTTTGAGCGTATAGCGCTATGCTTCCTCATGTGAGCTTCCTACAAGGATCTTTTGAGAGTATTATGGACAACTCTCCAAGCCTTGTGAAAAGTCTGTGTTGCGTGCTCTCATGATCCATGTAAGCTCTGCACTGTGAGGATCATGTTTCTCTCCAGCCTGTGTGAAGAGGCTTACTGTTGAAGCTCTGATACCATGATAAATTGTGAAGCAAGAAACGCAAAGAAAAAGAATAGAGAAGAAATAGTATTCAGTATATTGAGAATGTAAGGAGAAAGTACAATGAGAAGAGTTAATGAAGATGTTATATGAAAAAGGAAAATAGTTGATCTAAATAGGCTCAAGAAAATCAAGAAAAGAAATTACAGCTAGCCAGGACAGCTGGCAGTGTACATTCAGCATGTTGAGGTTACATAATATTTAACATAGCTGAGATACCTCTCTTCTCACGTAGGCACGATGAAGTCCAGTGATTCTATCTCCTCTAGATCCATCAACAACAATGAAGTGGATGTAGTGATATAATGATCCACCAATCTACGATTCAAGACAGCTATCCACCAATCTGCAATTCAAGATAACAATCCACTAAAGGATACTTTAGGCAGAGGAGACTTCACATAGATAGCTCCTCACTCCAGCAATCAATGATCACGCTTTGATACCAACTTAGAAAATGGAAAGACAAATAAGAATGAAAACAGCTACTCACAAGTGAGGCAGCACCTCGAGGCAGCCAAAGCAACACCACTCAATTCATTAATTAAAACAATCAAGAGTACATGAATATATATGATTACATTCACTTTAGGGAGTTAGAACAAATTTTTAGAAAATATGATCTAAATTCTAAATAAACACTAGATCAAAACCTTAGTTTAAAACATAAGTTCGATGAATTGGCCCATGTTTTCCATCAAAACCTTAGTTTAAAACATAAGTTCGATTGTAATTTTTTTCAATATAAAGTAATGTTAGCAATGAATCTAACATTACTTCCTAGCATTAAATGTTTGCTTGGTTTTTCAATTTTCCATATAGTTTAACGTAAGAGTTAACAATTTGGCCACATATCAGGGTGCCATAAATGTTTTTTGTTTTTTTTATCATATGGATGTCAAGTGTCCAACAACTTCTCACTATCACTAGCTCACTATCAACTCCGTAAGTTGGATGTTGTTGAGCTTCCACCTACACAGCCATGCAAAAACTATGGTGATATACTCTCTTAAAGTGTAAGGAACTTACCATCTAAGGAATGTGTGCTTCAGTTCTCTGCCATTTTCTTTCTTGACATTTTATCCCCTTTGGGCCATGAGATCTCGACGTGCCAAACTCTTAATGATTCTATTTGTTCTAGCCGGCCAGTTATTGCAACTCCGTTCATATATGTTCATTCTAGCATTGGCAGTTTTTCGTCATTGGTCATTAATCCATAAGTTATGCTTGTTATTGGTGTTGTAAGTTCTATTGGGTGTCCTATTTTTGGTGTTGTAAGTTTTGTTGGGTGTCACCCATTCCTCTTCTTCTCTAATTAAAGGGTTGTTTCTACAGTTTTGCTCCATTGCAGTGCTAAAATCGAGCTACAACGCTAAAACCAGGTTACAGCCCTGAAACCATGTTTCACTCCATTACTGTTAAGACCAAACATCAATATAGCATAGAAAAACCTCAGGAAAAGTACTCAACGCC
>CBVK0100581417.1:0-11622 GCA_900067695.1 Picea abies
GGACACATCCTTTCATGGATAGTCACCATATGTTCTCTATATATGGAACACTCATCATTGTAATATCATATCGATCTCATATTATCTCATATAGAAAAATCAACAGGAAATACCCCAGATCTTAATGATATAATGAAATAAGGGATCGTTCCTTAGAAATAGGGATTGTTTTATATTTATTTTTAATTTGGTTTTAGTTATGTTGTAATTCAATAAATGAAGAATCCACCATGAACTCTATAAATACAAGGGCCAACACTAGTATTGGGAGGAGATATACAATGTAGAAGATTGGAGATTTCAAGAATAAAATATAGAGATCTTATGACTCTACTTTGCAACTTCTCGAATGGGAATTGTAAGCTTATTTATATTTTGATTTAAAAGTTTAATATCGTTGTAGCAGATCCCAGCATCCAGTTTTCTAAAGGGGGCCCACTCCAAAGCAGAGGATTTGTGGATCTGTAGGTTATTTTTGTAGCTTATATGTTTTTTTAATTCCTATAGCTTAGCATCTTTCTGTAGTATGAGTTCTCTTTTACATTTATTTGTAAATTCATGATCAAATGCAAACTGTATATTGTAGACTTATGCATGCCAAGAAATGATAATAGAAATAGTCAAACAGAGCATGGTAACACTGTGAATTACCTTGAAGAGTCGAGGACTAGTTGAAATATCACAATCATTCATATTAATCTACAAAACTTATGCCTAATGAATGAGTGTTTAATTCAAGTGTGTTTTCTTTTTGTTGTATGTTTACTTTTCGGCAAGTGTGGTGTGTTTGATTTTCTGCAATGTCCTTTCATTTCCTAGATAGCAATGTAATTTCCTTTCCATAAAAGCATGATAGGAAATCAGAGTAAATAGAGAACTTGGAGTTTGCACATACAATACACGACATCTCGCAAGTTTCTCTAGAACTCTGGGTTAACAAAGAAATTCATAGTCTCTTTCATTACTCTTTATAGGGTAATCAATTATCCCGTCAACATGTTTGGAAACAGAATGTTGGGTGCCCCTTGGTTATGATTCTCACAAAATTGTATTCCATTGTTCATCAACTCCATCAACTTGGTCCAATGTTAAATGCACAGTGGGTGTCTTCTGAGGCTGAGAGTCATTGGATACAAATATCACATAGTGTGTGGTCGATAAGGGTGTCTTAAAAGCTCTGAGTATTTCCCTAGTTGGTGATATATCAGGGTCTTCCTTCCAAGGCCCACCTGGCTAAGAGTGGCTTCTCATATGTCATTTTCCCTTTTTGTCTTAGGGTAGAAATGGTGGAACATTTATTTTGGGATTGTCCTTTGACCAGGTCATGTTGGGAGCATGTTCATACTAATATTTTTGTTATTATTCAAGGGTGTCGTCATTGGCATGCAGTGTTGTTGGGTAACACTGGATTCATAGTCCATTCTTTTCTTGGTAGTGTTTGGCACCGCTTGAGAATTTATGCTTTGTTTGTTCTTTGGAAGTTTCAATGCAAATATGTTTTTTTAAATGAGGTTATCTATTTGTCTACCTTTTGTTTTTTGTGGAGAGAAGAGATTATGTATGCAACTACTGGAAAAATGATTTGTATTTATCAACGATGCCAAGTTTTGATTATTCAAATTTCATTGTTATGCTTGTTGTTTTAAGGAAGAGGATGTAAATATCATTGTATATACCCTTCCTTTTTTGTTTTCTCTTGAAATAAAGATTTTAAATATAAAAGTATTAAAAAAAAAACGAATAAAAATTCTACAAAGATTTTTTTGGAATAGCATTAGCTTATAGATTATCCATTGATTCTCATCCAATTGACCATTGTCGTTTTGAGTACTTGGACAAGCCCATCATGAACGACGTGGAAACAATATGCTTTATGAAGAAAATAACTTTCATCAATATAATATGAGGTTAGAAGCAATATTGTGTCATATATTATGTTCAAGCTATCCACATCTGGATTTTATTTGCAAACAACACTTTATATTAAATGCACCAAGTATTCCATTACATTTATGCTCGGCTCCTTACTCGAGATTGTGGAGAAGATGTACAATGATTGATCCAAAAAATATGTAATGAAGGTAATTCAATCAACTTAATTTAAGTTACTACATATCATGATATAATTAAAAAGTGTAATTTGAGGTAAGATGCATATTTGAAGAGAAAAACTGAGGTCAAAATGAACATTTGAAGAGAAAAAATTTGAACATGAACATTTGAAGAGAAAAAAAAATGAACATTTGTATTATCATGGTAGCACTCTACAAGGGTTCTAACCCTTTAATGGGTGCTATTAATTACCATTTATCTATTTAATTTTTGTTTATATTATCTTTCTACAATATGGAATTTATAACACTAACTCTAATATATAATTTTCTAATTTAGTTACTATAAGATCATATGTTAGGTTAAAGAAAATAAACGTTTTATTGTGGTTGTCAAAAATAATCTACAACAATTAATCCTATGGTTGTTAACCTATGGATAGGAATAGAAACTTGAATCATTTAACTAAATTTTTTTGAACGTATAACTAATGAATTTGTCAACAATTCATTCATCTAATTTAGAGAAAAAAATTCATGGATTAAACACTAGAAAATACATATAATGCTGGTTGAAATAGCCCAAGTGTAGTGCAATCCCCTTGAATAATTCCTTAAAGAATGCCTAAACTGGATTTAATCTTCCTAGACAACTAAGAGCCTATCTGACTATCTAACATTGGGGAACCTTTGAATTTTCTAACCTTCCATACCCAAACTCCAAGAACAACGACAATCAATCCAATATCCAATTCATCAATAACCAATCAAAAAGCTCAATGTCATAATTCAATGAATATTTCAATCTTCACAAGTTCCAAAAAAAACAATCCTTCAAAATTAATAGCTCATCTTCCTTTATTTCCCTCTCTTATCACTCCATCACCCTTTCTTAATCATTTTCCCTTTCCTACATAACCATCTCCTTGGGAAAATGGGCAGTCAACCCTTATCTTAGGGAGATGAAATAAAATAATAAAATAAATTATGATTTAATGAAAACCAACTATGCACTTGCTAACATTTATTGTATTTGACTTTTCACTCCAAAGTTAGGTGACAACCATTTTATTTATAATTGGGATCATTTTACACAATCCAACTAAAATTAATAAATGTTTCTTCCTAATGATATTTTAGGTTCATATAATGTAGTTTCAAATTCCACTCAATTATGTATTAATTAATCAATAATTTATTTTAGTAACTAAAATGTTTATGAAGAACGGTGGGTTAGCTCGAGTGGTTGAGTGTTGTGAATTACAAGCAAGAGGTTTCGAGGTCAATTTCTTGGGCTAGTTGCCTCTGTAGATATTATTGGGCCTCACTCAATGTCTTCATCGGGTTTGTTGCCAAAAATGCAACCAGCCAGTTTACCTCTTGTATCGTCCTCGAAATGAGGGGAAGTACCTACAAGGTTTCCCAGGATGTGTATTACATCGGGGGAAAAAAAGACTAACATGTTTATGAAACATAATAATGTACACACATTGGGTATGTAAGTGTAGTTAACGCACATATCCCATTTGGAATTCTATAACAAGTTATGTATTTAATGCAATATTCTTATATGTTCACAATCAATTGTGCATAATCAATAAGCAAGTAAGTAAATCATCAATAATTCTCATTAATTGAAAGCATAAAAAATTATCACTTATTCATAATCTATACTCAAATTATAATAAGTGTTATAATCATTGTAAGAACCAGGGAAGGAATAAGAATGACAACTCTAATTCCCAAGCAGAATTCTCGATTGGCTTAACATCATCCTTCATACCTAACATACTTCCATATTCCATCTCCTTATCCTTTTCTTTGCTGCAATATGTTGGAGCATCGACTATATTGATAGAACTCTAAATATGAACCGAAGGAAAAAGAATATACTATATTGACCTAACTTCTTCAACATGTAACTGATAATCGCCATCACATGTCTAGAAAAGTGTGGTTTAACACAACCCTCCCATGACTCCAAGTTTCGAAGGATACACAGTGAGAAACAACCCCACCCCTCCTGATAGAATTAGTGTCAACACCATATCACCGACCATTGTGCAGTTGTTGTTCTTAAAGCCACGTCATTTAATAATCAGTTTGGGAAATTGTGCCTCCTATTAAACTTACACTTGTCCACATATCATAGAATATGTTTGAAACCAATAATTAAATCATAAAATAATTCTTAATAGCATACCATTACCAATCCAGATTATATAGGGAACGAAATAAAACACACACAGGAATATAGTAGAGAGAACAGTAATAAAGTGAAAACCCAACTTCTATTAATGAATAAAATAGCAGAATATTATAGAGCACAAACTGGCTAGAATGGTGGTAGTTGATCTCTAAAGAGAAAGAGATGGTGGTAATTGTCATGTTGGTTGTGGAGCCTGATAATCTTCCTGATCCAGAGGTCTTGTTTTAGCCACATTTGGATCCCAGACCCTGGTGGGGGTTTGTGTTATATTCTTTGTATGATTAGCCCTATGCATTGTTATGTTGCGTCAACCGCAACAAGGAGGTCACAGGTAGGGAAGATCCCTCGAGCAAATAATTTTTGGTGGTTTTTTGTGTTCGTTTTGGGAGATTTTGGCACTCAATTTTTTGGCCCATGGTTTTCTAATTCCAGTTAAGGAATTAAGGTTGTAATCTAATCCAAGTCAATGGATTAGGGATTTTGAATGTCGTGAGATACTATATATTGTAGTTTCATAGTCAATCTGGATTGTTCATTATTAGGTCGCAGATCTAATCGTAGAGGTTATGTTGGTACATTTTTTCCCTAGAAGGCAACCCTCTTTTTAAGAGGGCATCACATTGCGTCTAGGTATGATGAATGAGAGAGTATTGTGACTGAGGAGACTATGAGAGAGTGAAGAGGAGATTGCAGAGAATGTGTTGTAGGTGTTATCGCTCCATTTTGTTGGACGAAATAAAGGGAGGACCAGTTGTTTAACCATGGATGTAACCCATATCGGGTAAACCACATATATCAGTGTCTCTCTTGTATTGCGTTCTTTTGTGTTTTATTTCCGCATTCATTTTTTACTTGTTTTTTATTATTGCTTTGTGATCCTATTCCTAACATCTCATTCACAAAAGCTAATACAAGACGCTGAAAGGATGGCCCCTTAACATAAAGCAAGAACCCTGAAGGTCCAAAAACCGAACCCTAGGAGGCAAAGCGCCAAAAGGTATTTTTGAAATGCCAAAAGGTTTTTCGGTGTTAATTTCTACATCAACTTTCTGGGGACACAAATTTTGAATGCAATCTTCGTTGGAGCACATAGTAACTCATTGGAAATCTCTAACTGAGGACTACAATATTGCAGCATGGTCTGGGTTAGTTAAAGGTAAACCCGGGCTCTTGAACCTTCACATAAAATATCGTTTAGGGCCTCAAAATGGCCTGGAAGTTTAGGACCCAGAAAATCATTACAAAACTGCCCAAACAGAGAACCGTGTTGAGTTTTTGGAAGAGGTGGTTGGCCACCGATATCCACCTGGATCAGTCATATCCCGTTAAAAATAAATGGACCCCATTGTGTCAAGTTCTTGTAGTAGATGGGGAAAATTTTGTTGAATTTGAATCTTGGTGAGCCATTTTCCTTACTAGAGAAGTTTTCTCGCTTTGACAACCCGATAGAGTTGGATGTTTTATTGGCGGGTTCCCTTCATCTTGGTGTCCATGATCTGATCCATTGTGGCTTGCTCAAGGAAATTGGGATTGAGTTCTATAGAATCCAATTGCTTAACCACCTCCGAGGTGTCCAACAAAGATGGGAAATACGATCCAAGTAGCTCCACATTAAATACTGAGTGTAAGCCAAAGAAAGGAGGAATACTCAATTCGAAATCATTTTCACCCACAACCTTTGTGATGGTGTAAGGCCCATAAAAAAGTGGTCTAAGCTTCTTGTGGGGGCCTATGAAGCGCTCTTTCTGCAAATTCAACCAAACATCACCAAACTTAAACTTGTGTGGAACCTAATGTTGGGCATGTTGTTGTTTGTGCTTGGAATTGGTCTTCTGCAATATATCATGAATATGTTGTTGGAGGTGCTAGATCGGTTCAACAAATTTGGTTTCTTTATCTACCTCGGTCTAAGTGTGGGAGGAGTCTATCAAGGAAGATGGAATAGGAAGAGCTACATCAATGGGAGCCAATGGTTGAAACCCCAAGCACACATAAAAAGGGCTATAACCAATAGAGCTATATAGGGTTTTGTTATATCTATGTTGAACATATGGAAGGCTCTCATCACATGTACATGGATTCTTGGAGTTGTACATGCGAAGGATATGCACAATCATCTTGTTAACCACTTCTGTTTTCCCATCTTTTTGGGGGTGAAAGGCAGTTGATTTGGTTAGTTTGGTGTCTATCAAATACCATATAGGTTGCACTAGAAGGTACTGAGGAACCTATTGTCCCTATCTGAAATAACGGTTCGTGGTATCCCAAAATGAACCCAAACATGCTCAAATAAGAGCCTAGAAGTAGTCTCTAATGTGATACTCTTTTTACATGGTGTCAAAATCATCATCTTAGAGAATCGATTGACGACCACAAAAACACAATCGTGACCATGTTTGGTGGAGGGAAAAATTGACATGTAATCCATGGAAACTAAATCACAGGGCTTGTCTGGGGTAGGGAAAGGAGTGTACATCCCTTGCTTCTTGATGGATGGTTTAGCGATGGCACAAGCAATGCACGATCTAATATATTGGTTGTCGTCCTGTCGAAACTTTGGCCAGTAAAAATACTTTTGAAGTACTACTATTGTCTTATCCACACTGAAGTGCCCTACCACCTGACTATAATGGGCCTCCCAAATTAGATTTGCACGCTCGCTTGAAGGAACAAAAATATGGCCTAGATAGCACAAGAGCACATCCTAGAGGTGGAAGTCTGAGATTTTTTTGTCTACACTGAGTGTCTGATAAGTAGTAGGAAAGTCAAAGTCATTATTGTATAATTGTGGCCACCCGAAGGTCTTATGCCCATAGGAGTTAAGAACTATGGTTAGTGCCAGAACCAAAGGTCGACTGAGGCAGTCTACAACACAGTTGGCACTTCCCTTCTAGTATTTAATGTTCAAGTGAAATTGTTGTAGGTATGTGGACCACTTCTGATGGCAATAATTCTACAACTTTCCTTATGTCTACAAGAATTGTTGAGGCTTGTGATCAATGTGGATGATCGTTTCTTTCCTAGAATATAATGCTTTCACTGTCAGCATGCCTGCACAATTAAGTACATCTCCTTGTCAAAGGTGGGATATCTGCGAACAACATCAAATAGTGTATCACTGTGATAGGCCATTAAATGTACCTGTTAAGTAAAGACTACATCGATAGCATAGTCAAAGGAATTTTTTTCAATCTCAAATGGTTGTTGCAGGTATAAAAACATGAGAATTGGTCTGAAGCAAAGGCGATGTTTCAAATCCAGGAATTCTTTCTGTTGTGATTCAGACCATGCAAACTTGGATTTAACTCCACCTTTGGTCATTTGACTTAGGGGCCAAGTGATATGAGATAACCACAACACAAACCTATGGTAGAAGTGGGCAAGACCTAATGTAACATTGGCATGGCCCCACCTAGGCACCGTCAATAAAAACTTGACTGTCATCCACTGAATTTTCAATTTTTTCTCCAATTTAGTCCATTAGTTCTCTGATACCAATAATTAATTTATATGCCCTGCATATGAACACAATTATGAAGTCCTAACAAAATATAACCCATGCATAGTTATTTACAATTATAGCATAACATAATTAACATAAATAACGCACAATATTCATCATAATAACACATAAAAGACACTTATCAACAACACGGTTGGCGCTTCCCTTCTTGTACTTAATGTTCAAGTGGAATTGTTGCAAGTATGTGGACCACTTTTGATGGCAATCATTCAACAAATTTCCTTATGTCTGCAAGAATTGTTGATGCTTGTGATCAATGTGGATGATTGTTACTTTCCCAGAATATAATGCTTCCACCATCGACATGCCTGCAAAATGGAGTACATCTCCTTGTCAAAGGTGGGATATCTATGAACAACATCAGAAAGCATCTCATTGTGATAGGCCACTGGATGTCCCTACTAAGTAAAGATTGCACTGATATCGTAGTCAAAGGGATCTATTTCAATATCAAATGGTTGTTGCAGGTCCAACGATGTGAGAACTGGTGCGGAGCAGAGGCGATGTTTCAAATCCTGGAATGCTTTTTGTTATGATTCAAACCATGCAAACTTGGATTTAAATCCACCTTTGGTCACTTGACTTAGGGGCCAAGTGATATGAGAGAACCCAAACACGAACCTACGATAGAAGTGGGCAAGGCCCAATGTAACATTCCCAAGGCCCCACCTAGGCACCGTCACTAAAAACTCGATTGTCATCCACTAAATTTTTGGATTTTTCTCCAATTCATTCCATTAGTTCTCTGATACCAATAATTAATTAATATGCCCTACATATGAACACAATTATGCAGTCCTAACAACATATAACCAATGCATAATTATTTACAATTATAGAAAAATAGAATTAACATAAATAACGCACAATATTCAACATAATAACACATAAAAGACACTTATCAACAACACAGTTGGCACTTCCCTTCTTGTACTTAATGTTCAAGTGGAATTGTTTCAGGTATGTGGACCACTTCTGATGGCGGTCATTCTACAACTTTCCTTGTGTCTGCAAGAATTGTTGAGGCTTGTGATCAATGTGGATGATCGTTACTTTACCATAATATAATGCTTTCATTGTCAGTATGTGTGCACAATGGAGTACATCTCCTTGTCATAGGTGGGATATCTTCGAACAACATCAGATAGCAGCTCACTGTGATAGGCCACTAGATGTCTCTGCTAAATAAAGATTGCATCGATAGCATAGTCAAAGGCATCTATCTCAATCTCAAATCGTTTTTGTGAGTCTGACAACGTGAGAACTGGGCAAGGCAAAGGCAATGTTTCAAATCCTAGAATGCTTTATGTTGTGATTCATACCATGTAAACTTGGATTTAACTCCAACTTTGGTCACTTGACTTAGTGGCCAAGCGATATGAGAGAACCCCAACACGAAACTACGGTAGAAGTGGGTGAGGCCCAACGTAAAGTTCCCAGGGCCCCACCTGGACATCGTCACTAAAAATCCGATGTCATCCACTGAATTTTTGAATTTTTCTCCAATTCAATCCATTATTTCTCTAATACCAATAATTAATTAATATGCCTTGCATATGAACACAATTATACAGTCCTAACAACATATAATCCATAAAAGACATGTATCTTTTAATGAAAATCATCGATTGGTTGCAGACCTCAGACGTTCCTCCCAGCCATAGACTCAGTTGTCCATTCACTCTCAACGGCAAGTCACCCCCGAGTAGGCGCTATGACTCAACTAGGGAAAAGTATACCTAATTCAAATTGAGGTCCAACAGCACACAAATTCAAGACAATGCCAATGGCACCAACTCTAGCAATAGTTCTACCTCCCAACCTCTCATTCCCCACAACATGTACCACCCAAGGAAGTGTACCCCTTCATTGCTCCACAATCCTTTGGCTATCCCACTTCCGTTCAAAGGCTTCAGCAACAGGCCAACCAGGAAGTCTCAAAGCTATGTGGCACTTGGAACACAAAGATGTTCAAAGAGTTATAGCACCCACTGGGCCATCACACAAGGAAACCTATTCCCAACGATTCTTTCACCCAAAGAGAATGCTCCATAGGCTTGACAAGTTGTTTCATCAACCCAAACCACCAAGGATTTACAAGGTAACAACAAATTCACAACTCCCACTCTCTAGGAAATTGTATGGATGATGGAATGGAAGAATGGAATAGAATGAATGAGAATTACACTAAATTCCCAACATTATACATGTGTGTTCCTATATTAACACATGGCACTCAAGGAGCTACTTTGACTCCACTTGGTCATGTGTTCCCCTCACTTAAGAACTTGGGATAACATAATAATATAAATACTTAGGACTTAGGAATAATATTATTTTATTTCTTGTCTTAAGCCCCCTTGACTTAGCCTCTTTTCCTCTCAATTCCTAGCCCTTTTTCCCTCTCACGGATTCCTAAGTCCCCATAATCTTTCGTCTGACTTGGTCTACGGCAGTGATGTATTTTATTAATATATTCGAGTGTGATTACATATTACATTTTTTAGGCTCGTTGGCCTTTCAACATATAGGCTCTTCGGCCTAATAACCACACAAACACTCTGGCCCAAAACACCATGGCTCACCAGCCTATAAAACATATGTACATTTAGAACATGGGGTTCAACATGGGGGTATTACATTCCCCTCCCCCTTATTTATGCACGGTCCTAAGTGCATTATATACACATGTACAATCAAAAAGTTTCAAAAGCTCCAAAAAATGAGGGTACTCTTCCTACATGGCATCCTCATCCTCCCATGTTATCCTTAGGACCGTAGCAGGTCCACTGTACTTTTACTAGCTCGATGGCTCGATTATGAAGTGCATTGACCTTCTTGTCCAATATGCACATCGGATGGACCTAGAAGTCTCCCTCACGCTTCACCTAGATTACATTCCAAACAATTACATGATTAGCATCAGGAACATACTTTTTAAGCTAAGACACATGAAATGCATTATGAATGCACATGGATGCAAGTAGTGCAAGATCAGGAACATACTTTTTAAGCTAATACACATGAAATGCATTATGAATGCACATGGATGCAAGTAGTGCAAGCATGTATGCAAAACAACCAATCCTCTCCAAGATTTTGAATGGTCCACAATATCTTGTTGTCAGCTTTGGGAAGCTCCCTAATTTGTGATCTCTGTCAAAAACAATTGTCTTAGGCATGCCATGTAGCCTAACAATTTCTCTCATGTAAATCTATGCAATGTTCGATGTTTTATGAGTTAATTTCACTGGAATAAAATGAGCAACTTTAGTTAGTTTATCCACCACCACCATGATGGAACCATTCTACTTCATTATTTTGGGCAGCTTAGTGATAAAATCAATTGTCATAACTTCCCATTTCCACTAAGAAATGAGAAATGGTTGTTGTAGCAATCCAAATGAATGTATGTGCTCAACTTTTGCCTTCCGAAATTCTAGACATTTGTCTATATAATCAGCCACCCTTTTTTCATACCTAGCCAAAAATATTGACTCTTTACAACTAATGATACTTGATGTCTCACTAGCTAGATTGTTGATGCTTTTCACTGAAGAGTTATTGGAACCCTTACGAGGTTGGGTTAAGTCTTTTAATCCCCCCAACTCACAGGATGTCATATGGAGGACAAGGGATTTGATGGGATCAACAGTTAAAGTTAAGTTCACTCCAAGACCTCCAATAAATCTAGGGGCAAAGGATCAAAAGGTAATGGATAGACGCAAGGGGAGGATGGATGAGGTTACTAGGATGGAATTGAGAAAGCAACTTTTCTTCACATGCAAGGAACCTTGGGAGCCATGGCACAAATGCATGGGTAAAGGCAAGGCACATTA
>CBVK0100581418.1:0-11621 GCA_900067695.1 Picea abies
GGCATACGAGATCGGTCTCGGCATTCCTGCTGAACCGCTCTTCCGATCTCACTTTTCTTTCCTTTCTCCCACAGATGGAGAATTTGATGCCCTCTTGGCTGTCCTCCTACTCAAGCAACCTTCTGTTGAGCCTTCAGGGTGTTCAACAACCCTATGAATATCCTTCAATGGATTCTTCCTCTAAGTTCCAGAACTCAAGGAGTTCTCTTCTCTTACTGTGCCTGTCTGCACAATGTCTCAATGCCTGCCTGGCAGAGTATCTTTTCACAGAACGTTCAATAATTATGTCCTCTGTGCACTCCTTGCACCTACTCAATGCCCATTTGGCAGAGCTCTCAGAATCCCCTAGTGATTCTGGTTCTTCTTGAACTCACAACAGAGTTCTTCCTCAGCATCACTGTGCATATGCTCAATGCCCACTTGGCAGAGCGTCAAGAATCCTCAGTGATTCTGACTTCTTAATAACTCACAACAGAGTTCTTCCCAATGCACCACTGTGCATATGCTCAATGCCCACTTGGAAGAGCTTCACAGAACTCCTTAGAGATTCTGTCTGCAACTGTGTTTCTCATACGCAACCTTCCCTCCTGAGGTGTTCAGCAACCTCAAGGTCTTCTCCCTTTGAGTTGTTTATTTCAGCTGTGTGCCCACCTGGCACGTCTTTGTCTAAATCCGCAGAGTTCAGATATGCAACTTTTATGCATGGCTATCAGAACCCGCAGTGTTCTGTCACACCCTCCTGGTATGAAGCCTCAAAGACCTCTCAAGCCTGAAACCAAATCAACTCCTGCAAATGCACAACTACATCTACAACATAAAATAGAACACACCAAGACATTCATTCAACACAGAAATACATGCAGGTAAAACTGCTTCTGTTTGTATTAATAAAATGCCTCTTTACAAAGGTGTTCCTGAGCTCAGACTTTAATAGAGTCTTAGCTCCTTCTCTCCTCTTCTCTCTACTCTCAGACTCTCTCCTATGCTCCCACACACTTCTGGTGTGGAGTCCTCTCTCCCTGTGGACTTATGCCACACTGGTTGCGGTCTCATAACGTCGCTATACCTCCTAATCTTAAAATCTCGTCTAGCAACTCCTTGACACTTTGGATCAAACCAGGGTCCGAAATTGGCCTTCCAGACCCAATTTCCCCTCGCATTCTCGGTCCAAAGACTACTCCACTGGCCCATCTAGGTTCATTGTCGAAACCTTGGCTCTGATAACAATTTGTAGTGTACCTTTTTGCTTACCAAGGCTTTTAACACACTATGTAACAATCTCTACACACTTTTCACATAACACATACAGTCCAGTATATACTCCACATGCATTTAAACAAGTAAACACATTCTACACAGAGTATTCATATGAATTATTGCCATAATTAACAATCAATAGCACTTCATACTAATTCATATACACAGCGGAAAACATGATAATATATACAACACGGTCATGCCAAAATGTGATAAGAACATAGTTAGATACTTATCTTGTAACAGTGGTGAAATCCACCAACCAAGTGCAGGCCTTCCACGAACCTCCTAGCCTTAGACCACACTGCTCCTCAACTCAACAGTAGGTCACCCCCGAGTTGGGACTGAGCTCCACCCCAGGGAAAGGAATCTAGACTCAGGCTAAGGTTACAGGGAATTCAATCACACACAACCACCAGGAAGAATGCTCTCCCAGGAATCTCCCACGCTCACTGCCCACAGACCCTCATTCCCCACATGCCTGTTCCACCCTAGGAGAGTGCACCTTCTCTGTCACCTGGACAGTCCTTCAGTTTCTAGTCTCCCTTACCTTGGGTTACAGGAACAGACCGGACCGGAAGTCTCTGGGTTCTGTGGCAGCTACAGGGTTCCTTCCAAGAGCTCTCTCCTTCCTCTGCGCACTCTCTCACCTGGAGGGAGTCGCTCACAGGCCAACAAGCCTCACTCAGTCCAAAAATACATGCCACAACAAACACAAGGAAAATGGACACAGGCTTCCCAAGAACCAGTTCAACAGTCACAGGATGTCCTCTCGGTCAAGATTTCAGAATAGGACTCCACGCACAAGCTCTCTCAGCTTTTCCTAGGAAAACAGAGACTCTTCCCCGAAATTGACATGGACATTTCATTCAGGGAATGCACACACTGGTTTTCTCTCACAGACAGACTCCACGAATCTGAACAAGGGTAAACATGCATTCTTCAACACCCAACACAGGCTTCCTCTCTGTAACAGACATACACGAGGTCTCCTGCAGACTGGCTCCTACCGCTCCTGCTCAGGGAAGTCGGGTCAAATGGAATGCGAGCGATTTCCCCACACGGTTGTTCCTTTCTATTTTATTTGCATGCGTCAGGGTGGACATTTGTCACCCTGGAAACTACATGCGTTCCATCCGCATGCCTCCCTGTACACGCCTTTCCTTTTTGCTAGGAACTTAGGATAAAATAATATGCACATGGCTTTTTTTTAGGAAATAATATTAAAATATTATTCCAAGACTAAGCCCCTAGGCTTCAACACTCAGCCCCTTTCCCACCTTCCAGCCCCTAGTTCCTTTCCCACTCTGTGGACGCTCAGTCCCCCTTCACTCATTCATCGTGGTAGGTCTGCACCTGGCGGTGTTTATATTTTATTAAATATTCTGCATACTTACAAGTACAACAACAGGCTCATGGCCTTCAACACTTAGGCTCCCTGGCCTAACAAACACATAATCCTACAACTTATAGGAACTCGGCTCACCATCCTATAACACATATGTACAATTCATTTCGTACATCAGATTTATAAAGGGCTCAGTCTTGGGGACATTACACGAGTCCAAAGAGAGAAAACTTAGGGTTTTTTTTATGTTTAGAGAGTCTGAAAAACACTTAAAGAGAAATCCATTGTTCCTTTTTAGTAAATGAATCTGGTGAGACCAAAAAAGTGATAACCTACCACTCATCGAATGTTTTCTTCAAATAATTTTACGAGCGTGAAAAGAACAAGGTCGCTCAACAATATTTTCGGTTTTACGGAGCGTGAAAAGAGTTTAAAAGATACTCTGTAGGTTTCATTTTTTGTGTTACCATTACGAGTTTGAAAAAGTGATAAAAGTATACTCGATTACATTCTCATTGATTTATGAGCACCAGAAAGAACAAATACTAAGCTCGAAGTTTTTCCTGAAAAAACCCTAAAAGGATCTGTACATGCGACAAATGTATAAAAACAAACCAAAAAGTGTATCCTTGTTCAACGTTTCACTCCTAGGATTTTTATCTGCAAAAATCAACCACTTGTAGAGTTGTTAGGACTTTAGGGTTTAGATTAAACATATAAAATACAAATGAAAAAAATGAAAAATCAATAAAAATGGGTAAAAACCCCATTTCACTATTCCATTTGTCATTTCACCCAAACCTTTATCTAAACCCCCTATTTTACCTTGATTTTCAACAACAGATCATGGAGGGCACGACTGATCATTTGACGAACCATCTCCACAGATCAGGTAATCTTCATTTCCTCCAACTTTACATGGATTAAAATTTGTTTTTCATTGGTTAGAAATAGACTTTTGAGTTAAGTTTTTTAGGGTACCTATGCGCGGAGGTCATCGCAGGTGCCCTATATCGGGCCCTGCGATGATCTAGGATCGTCGCATGAGACCTTATAGATGGCCTGTGACAACTCCGCACTGTGCATATGCCCTGGCCTATGACGTGCGCAACCCCAAAAGTTTTTAAAGATGAAAATGCCAATAAAAATTCTCCAGGGAAGAAGATAATGATGCTAATATCTCTTTATGGTTCCATTGCAGGTTTTCCATAGTAAAAATGTTGGAGTGGCAAGAGAGAGAACACGAGGAGGAAGACTACTTTTTCGTGAATGATCTGGTAATGGTAATGGCCCTCCAACAGTGTGGGTTGTTAAAAAAATTCAAAATCCAAGGTATGAGGGCCCAAATGAGATTACTCGAGTACCAAGTTCACATGTGGGATGTGAACGAGCAGGTGTTTCATGTGGGAGCTCACATTGTTATGATATATATCGAGGATATATACTTCTTAATTGGGCTATCTCGCCTTGGGTCCCGAGTAATACTTACAGGTAGCAGGGGAGGCGACAAGCCTATGAACCACTATATTAGTGCACATTGTGTGCTAGGTACTCAGAAGCATAGCGGTAAATTTTCTATAAGAGACGTTTGAGACTTGCCTCTATGGACCATCCTCTATACCATCACGCGCATGGCAGGGAGTGAAACTCCCCATATGTCTCTTCATATCTATTTTCAGTATGAGCTGGAGTGTATGGATCCCCGAGTTTTCAATTGGTGCGAAGGGGTTCTCAAGAGTATGAAAAAACAACTGACCAAGTGCAGGAGTGGCGAGCTGAAACAGTTTGGGCATGAGTCTATTTTGGTATCCTTCTTCCTAGAGAGGGTCCCAATTTTGTGCTTACAGGTAGAGTGGGGTATACCTACCCCACAGGATCCGAGAATGAAGAGGTGGCCTAACCTCATGGAGCGACATGCACCCGGTCCTATCATTAGATATAACAATGTTTTCTAAGACTAGTTGAGAACTCAGATGATCATGGTCGATGACTATGCATATGTCGGGATAAACTTCCGAGGAGATCTAGACTTATCTCTTCTCGAGGGCTCCCAATGGGGGGAGATAGGTAAGAAGGGCATTTTGTTTATATGATGTTTTTGTGATTTTTAATGATATAATTTTTTTTATGTTTTTTATCTGATGACTAATCAAATGCTCTTTGATGATGCAGATATGGGACCTTACCATCCTCCAGGTTCATCCCCAATTTAGAGGCAAGGGGAGAGAGGATTCGTAGCAGGAGTAGCTATTTTCGACTACGAGACCATAGAACAAAACCTGGAGGGGCTCACAATGAACATCCCTGATGCCTCTATAGATGATGTTCTGAGGCATTACCAACTCCACACAGTGGGTGTATCTGCTTCCATTAATCGAATGCTTTGTAGATTATTATAGGAATTCACATGTTATAGCGAGCAACATCATTGATGCTTTATTTGTATATGAAGCCATGCGCTTCACATTTATGATATTTTGGTCTTTGGACAAAAACACTTTTTGTAAAAATTTTATCGTTATATATATATGAGGCTTCTACCAGCTTATTTGTTGTATATACAAAGTGTGATAGGATTTTATAAATGTCTCAAATGTCTGTCTAACACATAATTAACCAATGCATTTGTTAATGTATTTAGACATCTAAGAATGTGTTGATATTCAATCTGATCAAAATGATGTTCCAAGAGGCGAATTCATAAATATACCCTTAAAAACATAAGACTTTGGATAGAATACACATTACTCAATTGTAGGACCACTAGCTGTGAAATGATTTGTAAAACAAGATGATAGATTCCAAGTGAAACAACGCCAGTCAATAATTCGATGACAACACTGTATTCCACAATATTGTTAGTTGCATGACCAAGAAAAACATCATGTAGACTAATCAATTCATCCGTAGGTGCATATATTGCCCAAGCAGTAGATGCTAAGTTTTGAGAACTACGACTAGCACCATCGGCGAAGCCAATTTAGGGTAGCGAAGACACTGACATATGAAAACCAAGCACAATGCAAGGTAAGCAGCTAAAGGTCGAAACCAAACAACGAAAAAGCACAAAAGAGTATTATACACTAAAATACAAGCACTCATGCAAAAATGACTTAAGCATAGTACTTCTTCAAGTAAACCCATTTCTAGGTTCACTCAAAGGGATTCCATCATTAGAAACTGGCTCATAAGCTCCCTTCTCCAATACTCGTTTGACAATATAAGGACCTCGCCACATGGGCTTGAATTTACCGGCCCCTAGAAAATCATGATCTTGCTTGTAAAGAAGAACTAGATCACCTTCAGAAAAACACGTGGCTTGACATGCTTGTCATATTGGGCTTTAATATGTTTCTTCTGAGTTTCAATAACTAAGGCGACATCGCGATGGGTTTCGTCTAGTTGCATCAAATACAAAAGACATTCCTCTTCAGTAGAGGTGTTAGGGAGAAGTTCAACGGCTAGTTTCAAAGACGGTATTTCACATTCAATCAGAAATATGGCTTTGATACCATCAACTAACTGGAAAGGTGTAAATCCTGTGGCAGACTTAATGAATGTCTGATAGGCCCGTAATGTTGAGAACAACATCGTGCCAATTTGTCTTATGAATTGCTATCATTCATCAAAGCATGGTAGTGAGAACCTTGTTGATCACTTCAACTTGGCCATTGGCCTATGGATAATAGGGGGTTGAGTTTTCATGGCGAAGACCCAACTTCTCAGTAAGTTCAGACATCATAAAATTTCAAAAATGACAACTGTGATCAGTAACGATGGCTTGGGGGACACCAAATCTAGTAATGATATGATGAATATGAACAATGTTGCATTTTTCCCGATGTTATCAATTGTAGGCATCGCCTCGGCCCATTTAGTGAAATAATCCATAACTACAATGATGTATCCATGCCCCCCGACCGAGTGAGGGTTACATGTCATGAATTCAATGCCCCATTTGGCGAATGGACCAACAGAAACTATAGGATGTAAGGGAGAAGGATGAGATATTACCTTGTTATTATAATTTTGGCGAGCATGGCATTTCTGGACGATAGTAATGCAGTCCTTAAACAAAGAAGGCCAGAAATAACCTGCTCGTAAGATATTTTGGGAAGTGACATACCCAGACATATGACAGCCACATGCTCTAGAGTGACAGTCATTCAAAGCTTTTTCATCTTCATCGTAAGTGAAACATTGTTGAAAAATGGAATCAATACCGCGATGGTAGAGGGTATCACCAAGAATGATGTATTGTCGGGCATGATACCGTATATGACGATGATCTGTACTAGAGAGATTAGGTCGGAAAGTTTGAGTCTAGAGATAGATAATAATATATTCATACCATACGTCATCAGAACTGATCAGAAAAAGGGATTCGTTAGGCAAGGAATCCTTTGCCACATTTTTTGTCTTAGTAGAGGGAAGGTCACATATCAGTTCAGAAAAAACCAAAGATTTCTTTGACTTAGGGAATTCAAACTCCAAGTGAAAATCCTGGAGAATCACTATCCATTTGCAATACTTTCCCCTAGCAATTTTCGAGGAAGGATATGTTGCAGGGGGTTGAAATCGAAAATAATGGTGGTTCTGTGTAATAAGATATGATGACAAAAACGTTGGACAACTTAAACAACTGCCAAGGCCAGTTTCTCCACATGTAGGTATTTGGTTTCAGTAGTCATGAGAATCCGACTCAAATAGTATGTCACATGTTCGTCATGTGAATCATCCTCTTGGACTAAGACCATAGCAATGGTAGAGCCTGAAGCAACTAAGTAGAGGAATTAATCTCAGCTATAGTCAGGGGGAAACAATAATGGCGTACGGGTTAAGGAAAGTTTCAAAGATTCAAAGGCTTTGTTTGTAGTATCGTCCCATAGAAACTCATAACCTTTCTTGAGTAGACGAGTGAATCCTTTTGTCAATTCAACGTAATTGGGGATGAAATGACACAAAAAGGTTTCCTTCCCCTACAAAATTTGGAGCTGGCGTAGCGTGGAAGGAGGAGGCATATTAAGAATAACCTCAACCTTCAAGGGGTCTAATTGAATCTCGTGTATCGACAAGATAAAACCAAGAAGTTGACCGGACTCCACACAAAAAACACATTTGTGTGGGTTCAAACATATGCGATAATAACGACAACGTACGAAAATGGCCCTTAAATGTGTTGTGTGATCTTGGTGACGCATGGAATGCGTCGGGAGATCATCAAGATAGGGTTTCATAATGTGCTTAATATCATGGAAAGCATAAGATATAGCACGCTGAAAGTTTGTGCCAACGTTCTTGAGACCAAAGGGTAATTTCTAGTAGGCAAAGGTTCCCCAACGGCAAATAAAATCAGTCTTGTGTTGATCCGTTGGTAAAATATTAATTTGATTATAATTGGAGAAACCGTCCATCAAGGAGAATATTTCACTCCTGGCACAGTCGTCAACGATCTGGTCGATGAAAGGGGTAGGATAATTCTCCTTAGAACAAGATTTATTTATATCCTTATAATCTACACAAACGTGAATGGTTCCTTGCTTCTTATTTGCCAGAACGAGATTGGATACCCAATCAATCAAAGCCACAAGATAGATAAAGCCATCTTTAAGAATTTTTTCAACTTCAAGCTTGATAGAAGCGGATTTACGTGGATGGATTGGGCAAAGCCTCTGCCAAATAGGTTTAGCGTCCAAGTACTTCTTAATCTCATGTACAATGAGATCAGGATCAATACCTGGCATTTCTTCATAACTCCAGGCAAAAACGTTGCGAAATTCTTGGAAAAGAGCTTTATAAGTGTGTAACTCGTCAGTAGAACATGAGGCCTCAATATGAACATTCTCCATGACTCTAGGTTTAATCAATATGTCAAGAGGGACGATAGGTGAAATGTTATGTAAGTTCCCTTCATACAACACATCGTACATTGACTCAGGAATTGAAGAAATAACGACAATGGTCGATGAAGTTGAAATCCATTGGTATCTCTTTATGGCATCACATTCTAGGAAGAGGATGGAGCGATGATGTCCATTGTCCCATGGGGTATCTTCCATAGACATGGCTGGCGTGATCATCTCATCAGTAGGAAATATCACATGGAACAGATTAGGATATGAATTATAGAGAGAAGGAGGAGAGGGGGTTGTCGAATGAATAGCTTGATAAGGGATTTGACTAGAATTAAAGGAATTTTGTTGTCGTAACGAAGGTAATCACCAGAGCATGGTAATACCCATGGGTCATATGACTCAGGGGTTTCACGAACAATGGTTGAGATCATGTTAATTGAGGCAACAAAAGGAAGGGGAATATCAGGTTGTGGGATTGGAAATGTACCCATCAAAGTTGAATCTTTTAAAAGATCCACATAGACATTATTGTAACCAGGGGGTGTCTTCAAGATAAAAGGCACATTGCTAGTATGGGAATTAGAATTAAAGAAGTCCAATTGGTTGACAGTAACGACCTTTCCTTAGTGCAAGAATCGTAACACATGTAAAAGGGTAGACACAACTGCACACATGGAATCAATCCAACTACGGCCAAGTAGAAGGTTATAATCAAGAGGTGCATCAAAGACCTCAATCTCGACATTGACCGACTTACCTTCCAACGTAATAAACAACGAGGGAATAACATCGTAAGGTTTAAAACCTGTACTATTGAAGGCCTTAAGTGTATTGTGTGACTCGGTAAGGGCAGGAGAGCCAATGGTTTTCCAACATGTAACGGACATAACACAAGTCGAGGCTCCTTCATTAATAACAGTTCTACAGATATTCTTGTTTTCAACAACAACTTGGATGTAAAACGCTAACTGAGGAGGAAGCCTTGGAATGTGATCTTCCAAGTAAAAGATTATCAAATTGGTATCCATAGGATCAATTCCACCAATGGCCTTTAACAGTGCCTTCCGTTGAGTAGGAAAACTTTGAAGGACTTCGAAAGCTAACATCGCGGAGGGTGCTTGCACAAGGTCTTCTACAATACTGTAGTTTTTGGCAGCACATGCATGAGGATTGAACATAGACTTTCAAACAATTCCCTTGGGAGGAGGGAGAAGAACTTTATTGAGACCCAGTCTTTCGAGATTAAGAGGACCGTTTGGAGGTGAAGTTGGAGGAGAAGGTTGGACCAACGAAGGTGGTATATCATCAACTTTCTCTTTTGACAGAGACTAATCTTTGGCTCGAGTTGCGACTGCAACTTAGTTATTTTTAGAGACACTAGTACACATAAGGACATAAGATGATGTAGAAGGAGAATATTGGTCATGAATGACCAATTGGGCCTGCTACTGAGAAGGGAAAGGTTGTGACAAAATGACAGGTGTAGAAGGCTTTCCGGTCCCTTGGAGGAACTTAGTAACCTCAACACGTCTTGGAAATTCTTTCGTGTAATGATCGTCACCACAAATAAGGAAAGGGTAACAAGGTTTACGCTTATCTTTCTCATCAACAGTTTTCATTTTGGATTTATCAGATTATGGATTATTATTCTTGTCCTCCTTATTCTTACCCTTCCCTTTATTCTTATTTTTATTCTTCCCGATAGGTGTGGATTGAACAGAATTAACTTCAACAGTCTTACTGGAGGAAGAAGTAGGAGTAGAATTATTTTGTACATTAGAATTATTATATTTGGGATTGGTGTGACCGATGTGCGCAGACTGATTCTCAGCATGAAAGGTGCCAATCACACCATCAAAAACATGAGAAGTCGTTGGAGGTGTCGGGGTAGGATTTGTGGAAGGATGAGGAGCGTCAAGGATCAAATCGTAAAGTGTTCATGTTTGCGAATAAATGAGATCTAGATATTGAGCACAACTAATCGCCTTCTCTTCAGTGACAACACCACCCATGGCGACATCATGAGCAATAGGTCCAATGAGTGATTTGGTAAACCACTCAGCCAATAGTTGATCAGTAAGAGGAACTTTGATTAAGTGTCTTCTCCTCCTCCACTCATGGATGTGATCAGAAATATGAGTGAATGAAGATTGTTTAAAAGAACTCAAAATTCCAGTTCTTGTCTCATATCGAATTGGAAACTGGTTATGTGTCAAAAAGGCCATGGCTAGGTTTTTAAAATCATTAAATAATCCTCATGGTAACTCGATGTACCATTTTGTTTCCAAACCCGTGAGAGTTCATTGGAAAATTCATAATCTTATGGAGTCATCCATCAAAGAGTTGGATGAACACCATAGATGAAAAGTCATAACATGATTATTCGGATCTTCTCCCACTAGACCGTCAAATTTAGGAATGTCAGACAATAACTAGGCTAGTATGACGGGCCAATAAGGAGAATGTAAAATAGGATCATTCAAAATCCTATAGAAATCAGGTAAATCCAAAGTAGCTAGAAAAGGAAACTGTCGGTTCACTTGAGGAAATTGGTAGTTCTGAGGGGGAAGCCTCGTAGGTATACCAGTAGGACCATAAGTAGTTTGCAGATGATTAGACAGTCCTGACAGATTCGGTTGTGGAGGATGTTATCACCCCATAATTTATGGGAATCATCTTATGACTGGGATATTATCTATATCTGGTGATTTGGTTCACAAATGATATTTCATCCTTCAAATAATTTGTGAAAATAAAAGAAAAAAGAAAAGAAAAAGAAAAGAGGGCAAAAAGATTTGAAATAAAGGCCCCATGCAATAATAGCGACTTGGTCATACCTTTCAAGCATGACCAAGTTCTTTTGAATTTCCAATGTTGACAGACTAGTGAATGCATCTGATCATACTGTCTAATCTTGATCAGGTAGCCCTTAGGTTAGAACTAGTGAATACATCTGATCAGACCATCTAATCCTGATCAGATAGCCCCTAGAAAGAATGAAATATTGACCCAACTGTTTAAACTGGGTTAATTGCCTTATGAGAGTAGGTTAGGACATAGGTAATTACCTTGCCCCCCCTTTCCGAAGCAAAGCCAGATTGATGAACATGTTACCCCTTGACTCCAGTGCCTAAATATAAATAGATTGATGTCCCCCTTGG
>CBVK0100581419.1:0-11621 GCA_900067695.1 Picea abies
CTCGTTCTCTACTATGTTCCTTGCACATAGTGAGTAATGTTTTTTAGAATATGAGAGTGATGAAGCTTCACTAGGTTAGTGATAATGGAAAGGTATTGGTGCCAATAAATTTCCAGTATGTTTAAAATAAAATCCGTTGTGCAAACAAGTTTGTGAAAAAACAATAAAATATAATGCAAATATATATGGCATTGATGTAGAGGAAAACACTAAGAGCAGGCTTGGATGAGCACTCCTTATTATATGGCTATTCTTGGTATTAATCATCACTCAAAGTTACACTACAAGTCTAACATCAATCCTCATTCTTGACTCAAAGTTACACTGCAAGTCTAACATCAATTCTCATAGCGGGTTTCAACAAAAATTCAAAGAATTGATAGCCTAGTAGTAAGCAATTCACTAATAGGATATCAAACTGGATCATTTGTTAGAGACTATCTATCATAAAAGTTCAATATAGCCAAATCTAGACTAGTTCTTTTAGATTCGATCTAGAAGTATGTTAAAGCTTTATCTCTGGCACCAGACAAAGGAGTTGTAAAACTAGTTGTCCCTATATTCGATTGTTTTTATACAAGAATTGTGGAGTTACAATTGTTGGTGGACAATTTTCCAAAAGTGGATAGGGAATTGTAAGTAGACTTCCTCTCACTTTTGTTTTATCATTTTACTCTTCTTCAATATGAAAATCATGACAAAATCTATGTTGATATAGATAGTTTTTTCCAAAGAACTCCCCGCTCGCACTCAATATAACCATAGCTATCCTGGCCCTCTCTAAGAACAACAGACTTCATAGAATTAACAATAACTGGTGGAAAAATCATGCATGTGATAAACACCATAGAAACAATAAATTTTATTACTCAAAAATAGAAAATTAGAAAGATTTGAAAGTGGAGCCAACTCACACTTCTTTCCCGGGCCAAACAAACAAACTAAAGCTATCTATTTAGTAAATTGGAAACATATATATGCAACCTCATATGTTAACATGTAGTGACTACCCATAGTAACCAAGCACAATCTCTTATCCCAACTCTGGCATCCAAGCATGTCCTAACATACATAAATCCACACCATACAACGTGTCCATAATTTTTCTTGCAAAAGGCAGACGTGGAGAATTGACACTGAAAGGAGTTCAAATATTGAGAATGTTTACTATATTTTAACTCTAATAAACTGCATGGCAAGTAAATCTTATCCCCTCGCACAATTAACTCTGCGAATATGGCCACCGTTCAGGTTTGAGCATGATGGTGATCCCCCTCTCCCAGACGGGATCAATATCCCATTTCATATTTTGGAAAGAATCCCAGAATAGTTGTTTTTTATTCAACCAAAAATGGGCAGGGCGGATATGACCACAAAGGATTATTATGGGGGTATTTTGATTCATCCATTGGGGTTTCTATTTCGCATTTTGAAATAGCCAATTTGATATTTTTTTCTTTGTCCCTCTAGCTTGGTTGTGCATGAGCACTATAATCTTCAAGTCAAGGGGCTAAGGGTTCAAAAGCGCTCCCAACCACATATTTTATAAAGGTGTGGAGTGGTTTGGCCGATTTCATACAGGCATGCCTTTGAACTCACTTTCTTTGAAGTTACGACATTAGTGGTAATTCCCCCTCTCTCCCGGTTGAAACTTATAAAGCTCTTGGGTCATCAGGTCGATTCCTGCTATGTATGTACCAGAGATTGGCCTACCCAGCCATCATTTGAAGTCAACCCTCCATGTTTGTTTGTTGATCCTGTGGCCTCGTGGTCCACATTGCTGGGATGCACAAATTCCCATCACGATGCTTTCCCATCTCCACTGAACAAAAATAAAACCACTCATTAGCAAACTCTCTCTCTCTCTATATATATATATAACACATACCCAATTTTTTTCTTTGTGACGGCATGATTCCTAATGAGGGGTTCATTGCGCACCTGTTTTATAAATGAAAATGATAACCTAGCCATAGTATTATGCTTCCCGATGGGGGAATTTTGTTTCGTTGTTGTATGTTGCCTAAATTGTGTAAGTGGTGTTCGTCATCAAGTTGTGTTGAGTAATTGTTATCGTTGTTACCTTCCATCTTTAAAAAAAAAAAAAAACTTTGCACTTGTTTTGCGTCACTTGTAGTCGTAATGAAGGGGGTCGTTACAAATCTTAGCACATATCAATGTGTTATTAATTTAATTTTTAAGTAAGAAAAAAATGCATATTTGTATATATGAATATAATTTTTATTAATACAATCTTAAAATCTTAACATATAATTGCATTATTGATAACATTTTCCCTTAATATATTCTCTTCTATGACTCTTGTACTGAAGTGTGAACTTTCACAATGGATTTAGGGTGAACTAACTATTACTTTAAGTTCTCTTATTTGTATGAACAAGATAGACAAGTCTTGCAACTTTTCAATGTAAAAAATGGTATATAATATGGACTTTTAGTTTGAAATCATTTCTCTCCTTCCTTTATGCAATAGCAAGTTTGTTCACTAATTTCTACAAAATTATTGATAGTGGTTATTTTTGGAATATTTTGGTCTATTCAGTAATTTATACAAAATTAATGATAATTGGGTTTTTAAGAAAAAAAATGTTTTTTTTAGAGTTACATTTTAATTGTGAAGATTCTAGAAAATTAATAAAAATTAATAAAAATTGGTAGTTTTAAAAGATTTTGGTTTGGTTTTTATTTTAAGATACATTAGATTCTTATGTGAAATAATAAATGTAAATCATAATTATATCAACTAAACTCTCCATATATTTATGTGAATATCAACGGCTCAAAGTTATCTTATTTTTATGAGCAGGATAGATATGTCTTGCAACTTTTTAGTATAAAAACCAGTATATAACATGGACGTTTAGTTTTATCTTTTGTGAGATTCCTTGATGCAGTAGGAAGTATGTTCAATAATTTATACAAAATTATGAATAGTGGATATTTTTGTAAGATTTTTTTTTATTCAATAATTTATATAAAATTAATGATAACTAGTTTTTTAAGAAGATTTGTGCAGGGATATACAACTTGAAAAATGACTAAGTAAAATATTGAAATTAAAATTATGACTATATATTTTTTAAGGTATACATAAGAATAAAAAATTGTTCACTTTATATAGTTATTTTTCAAAATAAACATTTTTACTTTAAATAAATTCAACTAAGTATGGAGAGTTAGTGGTGGAATCTTAGAAAATCAAGTTCCATAAATGACTCAATTATCTTAGAGAATACATCGCTTATAAGAATTGGTGTTGTGAAACTATTCGAAGTGTTGTGGAGCTATCGCAAGTGCAAAGTTGTAAAGTGTGGGAGGAAGAATTATATGAATTCTCCGTAAAGGGTTCAAAATAGACTAAGTGTTGGTTTTGTAGGGGATATATATGTTCAGAGTGAGTAGATGTAGAAGAATATGTGTGTGGAAGATATATATGTTCAACAATATTATTAAAGTTAAACATATACATAAAATCATTTTGTTCACATTATATATTTATTTTTTATAATAAACATTGTTACCTAAAATAAATTCATTTAAAATAAATTCATGAAGTATGAAAAGTTACTTGTGAAATATTAGCAAATCACCATGACATAAATGATAGAGTTATTGTACAAATTACATTGTTTGTCATAATCCATGTTGTTGAACTATTGGAAGTGCATAGTTGTGGAAGTGCATAGTTGCGGAAGTGAAGGAGTGCTAGAGGATGAGTGATATGAATTCTATGCAGAAGGGTTCAAAATAGACTAACTATTCATTTTGTGGGGGATATTCCTGTTCGAAGGTGCTAAAATATGGTATGGTCATAGAAAAATGATCCACACAACGTGAAAAACAAGTTTGTTCAATAATTTATAGAAAATTAATGAAAGTGGGTATTTTTGGAAGATTTTGTTCTATTCATTAATTTATACAATATTATTGATATGATAGTGCATAATTGCGGAAGTGCGGGAGTGCAAGAGGATGAGTGATATGAACTATCTGCAGAAGATATACAATAATTTAATACAAGATGGACAATAATAGTTTTTTAATAAGATTTTGGTTTGGTGGCTTTAAAAATAAATTTTAGTGTCCGTTGTGAGGAGGATATACCTATGTGAAGTACTTGAAAAATGACTTAGTAAAAATTAAAATTGAAATTATGAGCATTAATCAACAATATTTTTTAAATTAAATATATGCATAAAACATTTTGTTCAGTTTATATACTTATTTTTAATAATAAATATTGTTACTTAAAACAAATTCAACTTAACAATATTTTTTAAATTAAACATATGGATAAAAGCATTTTGTTCACTTTATATACTTATATTTTATACTAATCAAAATTACTTAAATCAAAGTAAACTAAGTATGGAGCAAGGGTTCAAAATATATTATGTGTTAGTTGAGATGATGATATACCTATGGAGAATGCATAAATATATACATGTGAGGAAAGATATAGATGTTTAACAATATTTTTTAAGTTAAACATATGCATAAAAATATTTTATTCACTTTATATAATTATTTTTTAATATATGTATATACTTAACATTAAAATATATAAAAAGTTAAAAAACTTTATTGACTAACTATCAACTTTTAGTTATTCTAAACTCAACCTGTTTCTTATTTGTGACAAAAGTTTCATCCACAACCTACTAGCAAATCACAATAATAGAATGTCCTTTTAAACAAGTCTAATTCTTTTATAATTTATGCTCAAAATCCTTAGTTTATAGACTTTTTTTATATGTGTCATATCTAATTTTTAGACTTAGTTATAGATTTCCCTTTCAATTGAATCTTCCCCACATATATATATGTATATGTCATGCAAATGTCATAGTTTCTAATTTTTAAGAAGCTTTTAGGTCAAGATTATATATGCAGCTATAATCTTGTTTCATTAATAGAAGCTTTCTTTAAAAAGTATATGATATTTTAGGTGACTTTTCTTTTAACCTTTAAAAATGATGGATTTTTAAAAAAAATGTGTCATATATATTTTGTAGTTTCTAAAATTTTTGGTAACAATTAAATTGTCCTTTCAAATGGGTCTTTGACACATTTAAATATAAAAAAAAATTGTATCTTTTAAAAAAAATTGGTCATGTGAATGTTATATGAATGTTATAGTTTCTTATTTTTTTTTTTTTAAGTTTTAGGTTAAGATTATATGGAATTGGTAATTATTAAATTGTCCTTTCAAATGCTTTTTTGACACACATTTAAATATAAAATAAATTGTATATTTTTGAAAAAAATTGGTCATGCACACATTTAAATATAAAATAAATTGTATATTTTTGAAAAAAATTGGTCATGTGTATATGAGAGTTTCTAAATTTATTTGAAAGTTATAGGTTAAGATTATATGAAACTGTAATATTGTTTCATTAATTTAGATTTGTTTTCAAAAATTAATGGACTTTTGAAGTAGGTTGTAAGTTGTGCATTTACTTATTTATTTAATTATTTTATTAGATTTTTTCATTTAAGATTTTTTTTTTTAATCAATTTTGTTTAAAAATATGACAGAAATTTAAAGGAAATGGAATTGTATATATCAATTATTAAGATGACACACTAAAATTGTATCAATTGATTAAAAAAATTGATAGATTCTTCAGATTGATAAAATTGTATATATCACTGGTTGACAATTGATGGAATTGTATGGATTAGGAGTTTTTAAAGATGTTGTATCCATCTATGTATTAGAAAATTCAAAATTGCAATTCAAAAAATCGAAATTGGTCATTTCAAATTAGTTTTCTTAATTCCATTGATCATCGTTTAAAAAAATAAACAATCCATTAATAATTGTTTAAAAAAATAACCAAACCTGATATTATTATCATGTGATGATAAACTCTAGTACGTGCAAACCTATATTACATCAGTCGTACTGTTACCAAATCTCACATCGATAAAATATCATATCAATGTTTATCCAATTTGCATGTGCTCCAACAAAGTTTAGATCTTTGGAATTTATAATGTTGAATGATATTTGGACATAACTATAAGTTACCCATGTATCTTAATAGATGGGTTGTTTTTTATACTCATGTATGTTAGTAGAAAGAAAAGAAAGAAGTAGTATTTTTCATGTACAAGGAACCAGAATCAGGGATGAAGCCTAACTAAAAACATGGCTTCAAGCGGTATGAAGTCAGAAGCTAGAAATGAAGACATGACTCAAGCACAAACAACTAACACTGAAAGAATGAGATTGAATAAGAAGATAAACATTAAGGGAGAGTCTTAGAGAAAATGTTCATGTTATTTTATTATTTAAGAGATTGTTAGTTTGTTGGATTTGAGAGGATTGGTTCAATTAAGTTTGCTTCTATTGTTGTGTTTAGAGATATTCTTTAAACTAGTTGATTTTGTGATCAAAATAGTATGTAGATTTAGAGAAAAGCGTGATGTATTTATAAGCTTTAAGCTTTTTTAAATTGTAAAAGTTAAGGAAATTTTTTCACAACTAAAAAAACTAAAGATTTGATCCTTCTAGATACATGATAAATATGAACTTAAGATGGATTTACACTAATTTTAAAACAGTTTTAACTTTTATTTTATAATATTTACTTTTATATTATATTACAATATTATTAACATAATTTTCATATTATTTTAGAGGGTGTACTATGTAAGTTATTTAAATTTTTATGTTTAACTAATTATTTATATCTTCTGATTGGGGGAGAGTGATATAAAATAAAAGAGGGATGGTTTAGGGTGCAAGGAGGGCAGTCAAACGTACGTCCTAGTTGGGGAATTAATAAAACGTTGCCGGTAGTTACTTCCACCATATCGATTGAATGATAGCATGTTTTTCCAAAGTTGAACCAACTTCACGTAGATCAAAATAGGATCGTTTTCAAACATTAAATCCATGAGTCCAGATTTACTGTACTTGGAGAGCATATAGGGATCTGCCATAACATATATATTGGTACAAATAGCGTCGGATTTTCATGTGACATAACATGGTTAGTCAAGTTGTTTGTACAAGTAGGATATAATTAAATTGGTACAAGTTAGGAGTTCGAAAATTCCATGAAAAATATATTTGATTAGTAATGTTTAACATCACGAACTGATAGAATACCAACCTCTTCACATCAAGAACTGATAGAATATCAAGCACCATGTAAGCAATACAAATTGTAAAACACGAAGCCCAGCCATTCTATGAAGCTAAACGTTGTCATGTACACTACAAGACTATATAATTTCTTAGTAAAAATAATAATGAATCTCATGGTGGCTACAACATCCGAATCAGTAATCTCCTTTTGTTTTCTAGATTCGTGTTGCAGTGGTAAAGTAGGTAAAATTTCATGTTCAAATTGCGAGGAAATGCGTATCTACCGTATGATTGAACCAATCCTTCGTTGCTACCAATTTACCTACATCTCTTTTCGATTAGAGACAAGGTGAGCAATACGATATAAAAACATAATGCTATCGGATTAAAAATTTGAATCCTTCTTATGAATGTAGGTTAATTAAAAGATTTCAAACATAAAGATAAATGCAAGATAGGGATGTTTTTCGGTCAACAATTTTAACATTCCATTTAATACAATAATCTGAAGTTAAAAGTTAAAAAAGATGATTAACTTTCCATTTAATACAATACTGTGAAGTTAAAAGTTTAAGAACAAAGATGAATGTCCCTTAATTCAGAATTCAGATCCGTGGAATTTAGAAAATGTGAGATATTAATTAAAGATAGAAACGGACGATTCAAGCAGGTCGTGAGTCCTGTATTTACGTACTTATTTGATTAGCTTAGTTATATCACTATGATGCATTGCGCTTGCGCAACCACTTGGATAGATTATATATTATCATGTCCTGATAAGCTGTAGTTTGTGCAGACCTATATTACATCAGTAATAATAGTGCAGATAGCTAAGCTCATATAGTAGTATTAGTACGGGTACCTAATCTCACAAGATTTGCTTAGTCAATTAGGCAGGAATAGAGGGAGTAGATTAACTTGGGAGTCTTCTAAACAGATCTTCTTTTCAGGCCAAAAAAAAAAGGGGGCATAATCAGGTTAAATTTTTAGTGGTAGTCTAAGTTTCACATGGATTAAAGTTCTATGTATCTTATAATCTTACCTCAGGGTTTTCCTCCATTTTAAACTAACTTGAGACCTGTCTCTCTTATACTATTTGTTGGACTACAATTTATGTTATACTATTTGTTGGACTACAATTTATGTTAGACCAAAACCGAGATGCGTTAGTCTCTGGCACAATCGTCATCAAAGTTAGATCCACAAGAGGGGTTTAACCCATGTTGAGGAACTACTCCCTTAATGCTTACATCACAAATAAAAATACCGAAATCACCTAATAATATATTTGAACTTCGATCTCTATATGGTATGGTCTTCATCAACACTTCTACCCACTCTAAAATCTCAGATTACTCTCTTTGTCAACCATCAACTTCGAGCTACCACTTGATCCAATTGTAGGATTGACAATTCTTGACATAACCCAAAAAATAGTGTAGATATTGAATCATTTTATTGAGATACATCCATTTATCGAAGTACATGGTCCACTATATTAGCTAGTTATCTAGAAAAATGGTCTAAATATTGAATGTATCCAACATTCAATTATACAAAGTGACCTAGTTCACACACACAATGATCACAAATATACACATAAAATGTAAATATAATCAAATCAATAATATATATTCTTTTAGTACTTATGAACCACTAATTTAAATTATATTACTATATTCAACCATAAATTATTCATAATTCATTTCACATATATTTTAGAGATAAAGAATAAATCTAATATAATTAACAAATTCTAAAATTAATATAACTACTTCCTCCTTATCCTAGAAATAAGGATCCATCCATTTATATACGCTATATTTTGTTTCACGTGTCCATCTAAATACGATGCAACATTGATTCATAATGTAATACATCAACAACTAACAATGTAATACATCAATTTAACAATTAATTCATAATGTAATACATCAATAAAATTAACAATGTAATACATAAGTAAGAGTGGTTAGAGATCTCTATTTATCTAATTAATTTAAAATTGTTAATTAGGTTTAGTTTGAATGATTATAAAGAACGATTATTATCTTCTTTAACTAAGTTTAACTTTCATAAATAACATATTAAACTTATAATAAATATATTATAATAAATTCAAAAAATATATTATAATGGATGAAAAATAAAAACTATCGACCAACTTAGTAACTACTAAAGTAGTTTAGCAAATTTGACCTAAGGTCAAATCATCCTCACATTCGTATCAAGGCAAGTATAGATGGAAGACAAACTTCAACATGTGACACGTATTGTTTTAATGGTTAGTAAATTTTTTTACAATTAAAAATACTGTTAGGACATTCATGACAACAATGAATGAAATGCTATGATGGTATATCAAGTTTCCTTTTTAAGCGTATAATTGGATGACATATATTTCCTAGAAAGATCTAGGATGACCATTTGTATTATTTGGACTATGCGTTTGGAACATTTTAACAAAGAAAATCACTTTTGAACGTGAGAAATTACTTGTGAACTAGTCATTAATTTGATAAAGATTTTAAGCATTTAAATGGTGTATTATTAAAAAATATTAATAATTTACAAAATTTGATGGGAATGATGTACACTATAACAATAACTATGAGAAGTTACTTGTGAACTAAGCATTAATGTGATAAAGATTTTAAGCATTTCAATTGTCATCATTGAAGAATATTAATAACTTGCAAAATTTAATGGGAAAGATGTTACTTGTGAGCTAATCATTAATGTGATAAAGATTTTAAGCATTTCAATTGCCATCATTGAAGAATATTAATAACTTACTTGTGAACTAAGCATTAATGTGATAAAGATTTTAAGCATTTCAATTGCCATCATTGAAGAATATTAATAACTTGCAAAATTTAATGGGAAAGATGTTACTTGTGAGCTAAGTATTAATGTGATAAAGATTTTAAGCATTTCAGTTGCCATCATTGAAGAATATTAATAACTTGCAAAATTTAATGGGAAAGATGTACACTATCTCAAGAATTTTACAGCCCAATGTTTTCATGTCGCACACCCTCTTAATGCACTTTTAACCATGACAGAGCTTGCTTCCATTGAGATGTCATGTAGTCAAAAGTGTCTTAAGTTATGTGATTTCTCGATTTTTGTGCACCTAATCCAATGTTCATCAACGTTTAAAGTAGAGTTGTATTCTTTTGGATATGCAATTGGTGAAATTTTAATGCACTAATATGAAATAATATGAAAGTCTCATTGTCGAGTTGTATTTTTTGATATGTCATTAGTAAAATTTTGAAGTACTAATTGTTGGGATTACACATTCTAAAACACAAGTTAATCAATTAGAGAGAAGATAAACTTATCCTACAACATAGCAAAGATGAAGAGACATGGGAAATGATATCTTTTATTTCTCTTGAGAAGAAATGATTTACAACTCCTATCGAAGCACCTCACAAGCTTCAACATTTAAACAAAAAAAACTCAAGCATTTTTCAAGTATATGGAAGGCCAAAGGCTTGTCACAACCCAACAATCTCCACCTTGACAACAATTTACTGATATCTTTCCCAACGAATCAAGCATCACCTTTCTCTAAGCTAAGAGAAACCAAAGTCACCATTGTAGCTTCTCTAACAACACTGGTTGCATGAACACATCTGTACAATTTTCTCCAGTATGGACCACTCCACCTCCATTGCATAAACATAACCATAAACAAAATCAAGGCAACCACTATGGGTGACACTAGTGCTTCTCAGATACCAAAGAACCCATTTGCATGATCTTTACCTGGGTTTGTCACGTGTCCACTGACAACACCGAATGCATATGAAATACTTGAATATTCCATCACAATCATCAACCTTCCTACTGCATTTGAAAAAAAGACATATACTACTTTTTTTCCTTACTCCGAGGACATATACTTGAAGAAAACTTACAATGGAAAGCTAAACGTATATTTACAAATTTAACGAAGTTCATACCGAACCTCATCAGTGACAACCACAACTTACCATTTTTCCATCTATGTGTACTTCTATGCCCAAGATTTGTTTTGTTGCTCCTGTATCCTTCATTTGAAAAGGTCTTGACCAACTCAACCTTTAACATGTTGACCTCAACCATAATTCGTTTGCAACACGCATATCACCAACATAACACCAAGATAATGAATATGTTATAAACAAAATGATCATACTCACTTCTTAAGAACTTTGGCTCACCATGAAGGAATCACACATCTTGTACCATTTCCTGGTTACCTTAGGTCATACAATGATTGCCTGAGTTGGCAAACAAATGTTTCTTTGTGATATTGAACAACTATAATTGTTCCATGTACAAATCTCTACTAATGATGGTTTGTGGTTAGTACAATCCCACAATATGAATCCCTTAACTTCATCACCATAACCAACAAAGATGCACTTCCTTACAAAATCCGACCAAGCTAACCAAGTGAACCTTCACCTCTCACCTATGGGATAATTTCAATTCTTCATTACAT
>CBVK0100581420.1:0-11621 GCA_900067695.1 Picea abies
CTCTTCCGATCTCACCAGATTCAGAAATTCCTTATAGCAATAGGCGAATTCTCTGAAACCCATCCAGACCAAGAAAACCAAAATGACCCAAGGTGGATTATGCAAGAAAATGAAAATCCTGAAACCTTCCGAGAAAAGATAGCGGATCATCGTATGTTGGTCCTTAAAAATAACCAAATTCCGAAAGGCTTAATCCCTTTGGAAAGACTCTTTGATCAGAATGATATACCTGTCAAATCCACTTTACAGCCCCAACCAGAAGAAGTGGAGGATTGCAACATAGGAACTGGAAAGGATTCCAGGATAGTAAAGATATCTAAATTCCTCCCTCCCAAGGTAAAAGACCAGTATAGAGACTTACTCAAACAATATAAAGACGTTTTCACCTGGTCCTATGATGAGCTCTGAACTTATGATACTTCTATAATTGAGCACAAGATACCTTTGAAGGCCGGAGTCAAGCCTTTTAGGTAGAATCTCAGGCAGTTTAACCCCATTTTGTTGCCTGTTATTGAAAAGGAGGTTAAGAAACTTTTAGACGCAAAAATAATTGTACCTCTGAGATACTCAGACTGGATAGCAAATTTGGTCCCAGTTAGAAAAACGAACGGGGAAATCAGACTGTGTGTAGATTTCCGAAATTTGAATAGGTCCTCTCTTAAAGATAATTATCCACTTCCCAAAATGGACCATGTCCTAGAAAGGGTAGTTGGGGCAAATCTTATGTCTATGATAGATGGGTTTTCTGGGTATAACCAGATCGCCATGAACGAGCAAGACAGAGAAAAAACTGCCTTCACCACACCATGGGGTACATTCATGTATGATAAAATGCCTTTTGGTTTAATGAATGCAGGAGCTACCTTCCAGCGCGCTATGGATATCGCGTTCGTTGGAGAAAGGGATAAATTCGTAGTAATCTATCTTGACGATTTGACGGTTTTTTCTAAAACCGATGAAGAGCATTTGATCCATTTAAAACAAACTTTCGAAAAATGCCGCAGGTATGGGATATCTTTGAATCCAAAGAAATCACATTTCGCTATGCAGGAAGGTAAGCTCCTAGGGCACATTGTATTTAAAAATGGAATCAAGATTGATCCTAAGAGGGTTGAAGCGATACAAACTATCAGTATTCCTAGAAACGTTAAAGAAATTCAATCTTTTTTAGGTACAATAAATTTTTTGAGAAGATTTATACCCAATTTTGCTGAGATTGTCAAATTATCACAGATATGCTCAAGAAAGATAGTAGAGTAAATTGGACGACTGAAGCTAAGGCATCGTTTGAGTGTATCAAAAAAGTCATCAACGAGGCACCTGTGTTAACAAGCCCAGATTATTTGAGAGATTTTCTCATCTTCTCATTCGCTTCAGAACATACTATCGCCGCAGTCTTGCTGCAAAAAGATGATGGAGGTTTCGAACGCCCGATCGCGTTTTTTATCAAGAGCCTTAGAGACGACGAGCTAAAATATAATATCATAGAAAAACAGGCATACGCGATGGTAAAGGTGCTAAAAGCATTCAGGACTTACATTCTGCATTCAAAAATTATCGCGTACGTACCAACTAGTGCTATGAAAGATATATTGGTACAGCCGGATAGTGATGGAAAACGAGGGCGCTGGCTTGCTAAAATACAAGAATTTGATCTAGAAATCAAGCCAACTAAATTAATAAAAGGAAAGGGCTTGGCCAAACTCCTGGTTGAGTCGAACTTTAGAGCTCTTGACATCAATTGCCTCCAAGGAGAAGACGAAGACACACACTTGCAAGAGCCGGATGACCAGACGTATCCAAACAAGGTTGAAGAAAAATTCACGTCATCAGGCTGGTATACAAATATAGTTTTCTATTTGTTAAACCTAAAATGTCTGGATGGACTAACACCAGCCAAATACAGAACTCTAAAACTTCATGCTGTAAAGTATTGCATCTCAGAAAATCAACTATAATGGAAGGATCCACTCGGGTTCTTACTGGTCTGTCTGGTTGAGACGAAAACTCCATTGGTCATAGAGGAATTCCATGAAGGAATCTGTGGAGGACATCATGCATGGAGAGCCACGGCCTACAAGATCTTGAGGGCTGGATATTATTGGCCAAAAATATTTTCGGATGTTAATGCCAAAGTACGTGCCTGTCACTCATGTCAAATATTCGCTGGTAAGCAAAAACTCCCTGCATTGCCACTTGTTCCAGTCAAAATTGAAGCCCCATTTCAACAATGGGGATTAGACTTTATCGGGGAAATTAATCCCCATTCCAGTGCTCAGCATAAGTGGATCTTAACGGACACTGATTATTTTACAAAATGGGTGGAAGCAATTCCAACTAAAAGGGCAACAAACTCAGTGGTGATCGACTTCTTGGAGGATAATATATTATCAAGATTCGGATGTCCCCGAAAGATCGTTACTGACAACGCCCGGGCTTTCAAATCCATGGCTATGGTCGACTTCTGCAAAAAGTACAGCATCGTTCTCGGCCATTCCACTGCTTATTACCCTCAGGGAAATAGGCTGGCTGAATCATCTAATAAGAGCCTGGTAAACGTAATAAAAAAAGTGTTGAACGAAAACAAGAGGTCCTGGCATGTCCATTTGAAGCACGCATTATGGCCGAACCGCATCAGTACTAAAAGGTCTATCGGTATTTCACCTTTTCAGATGGTATATGGGACCGAGGTGGTTCTGCCTATAAACTTAGCATTTCCAGTGATGAAATTATGGTAGGATCAAAATGAAGAGCCCAATCATGTAACCAGAAGAATTAACCAACTAATTGAGGTTCAACAACTCAGAGTGGAGGTTGATGAGAGGATGCAGAAATACCAAGACGATATGAAAGCATTGTTCAATCTCAAAGCAAAGGATAGAGAGTTCTTCCCAAGTGACTTGGTGTTAAGATGGGATGCGAGAAGGGAAGAAGCCGCGAAGCATGGCAAATTTGACTACCTTTGGTATGGACCATTCAGGGTCTCAGCTCCAGAAGGAAAAAATTCCTTTCTTCTGGAAAATATTGATGGGGAAGTTCTCAGCGCCCCTATCAACGGGCGATATCTAAAGCATTACATGACTTAACAGTCGTCGGATGAAAAAGGAAATAAAATAAAATGAAAAAATAAGAAATTGTTTATATATAATTGTAAATAAATAAATTTTATTATAAGTTTTTGTACATATTCATGTTTTTCGCTTAAGCATTTATTTTCAAATTTTTGGTTTTCCCTTCTGAATTCTCAATGCATTTCAAATCGAATTCGTATTTATTTTTTGCAGGATTTCAGCGGTAGGTGAAACTATGCTCAAGACATAAGGTGCAAATCAGCGTTGGAAATAGGGCGACTTAAAACAGGTGATACTAGGATAATTCATAATCCCCACAGAAATTCAAAAGAAAAGACAGAGGTGAGTTTTCTCAATACTCAGGTCATGAAAAGCTGTTTTTAGCAATCAAAGGTAATATTGTTCAAATTGCAATATAAATGTTTATATAACAGGAGTATTTTTTACCTTGATCCTCAAAATAAAAATTTGAATAAATATGTTAAACCCAAAAACAGTTAATCATAATTTTTGTCCCCAAATGCATTCGAAGACTAGTACAGAATTGTCGTGACCTTTTTTATATTAAGTCATTCGACTGCTGCCTTGCTTTCTGTTTATTTTTGGGCCTAACTAGTGAGTCACTATCTTCCCAAGCCTTTGGGAAGCGATAAAGGATTTTTCGTTTCAAACCCTAGAGATTCCGAAGAAGATCTTTATAAGAAAGTTGGTCTTCACAACTACTTGATCCTCTGCTAAGCTAAGAAACGCCTATAGCAATCCTAACTTTCCTAGGTTTTTCAATAGCGTCCGAAAAATCAAAGCTTGCTTGAACATGATGTTTCTTTAAAACTTTTATCATTTTCCCCTATCTCCCTAAGAACTAAAGGTCTTGTGAGGGTGAAAGGAAGGTTGTTACCGAGTAATCAAAATAAGTTGACAGACCTCTGATAAAAAATATTACGCAGATCTTAGCCCTAATATAAACCGATTGCTCCCATCTTCGTGTTTTAAAAGTAAAATACTGAGACAGGTGGTGAAAGGAAATTCAGAAATGATTGCCCCCATCTAGTCCATTAAGACGATGAAAGGAAATTCAGAAATGATTGCCCTCGTCTTAGTGTTTAAACGCATGAATATTTACCGAAGTGGTGAAAAGAAATTCGGTGAAAAAGGGTCAGACAACTTCACCGGGGTACTGAACAGGCTCGCTGGCAGTGAAGCAATGTCTGAGAGATCTATAAGGCTGTTATACATAAACATAAATTAACTCTGGTAATCAATGCTTCCTAAAAACCGGATCATTTCCCCAAATTCCGACGGGACTCCCCTTTTTAGATTATGTAATATCATTCTTTGATGCAAGCTGAGAATCACAAGACCTGTTGAATATCCTAGGGCAGTTACGACTGTCTGGAAGCGTTCCCCAAACTTAGTAGTGAGAAAATGAAAATTGCGAAGTTAACTTCAGCTATTTTTTGGAAAGAGTATCTGAGTTCGAAAAAGTTTCTGGGTTACCAAGCAAAAGCTTTTTCCCCCTTTTCTCTCTTTTTCCTTGGATTTTTTCCTTGATTTTATCTTATGACTCCATTTACCCAATTTTGGCACCTGGTCTACTGTTCTTCTCGCCTCACAGGGAAGCGAGATCCCTAGTTGGAGCCTATGTTGGAGCCGCCCTTGTTTTTTCACTTCGCGCAATTTTCAACGTTTGATACTTGACATTTAAAGTTGTTCTTCTTTTCCTTCCGAAATCGTAAGACTCTTAAATATCGTCATTTGAATAACAAGGCTTTTTTCACTTTCAAAAGAAAAGATCCATTTTCCGCCAATATGTTTGCCTTTTTGTTTCGTTTTGGAATGTCGCAAGTCAGATATCGCAAGTCGGACACTTTGGTTTTTTGATTCACAACTCCCGAGTCGCGAGAATGCGAACTCGGTTCTAATTTTCATCCAAGGCATTGACCAGGAGTAAAAACTCTAACCCTTGATTAGACATCGTCGGGGTTTTGCGCCTCGGCATTTGTCGACCCTAAATTTTGGTTTTTACAAACCCGAGAGCCGCGAACGTGATAACCTTTTGATAACCATGGTCAAGAACCAAGGGTAAAAAACTAACCACGGTCAAACTCGGTTCTCGGCACATCACCGTTCGGGATTTTCTTTCTTAGAGTTCAGGTGTCCAAGACTCTAATTCGCAAAGCTGCGACATAATTATTCAGGCCTTAATTGTCGCCGCATCGCGATATCGCAACTCGGCATAACGTTCTCATGGAAATTTGCCTTCGAATTCCCGAGTCACGATATGGCGATTCAGTTAATCATATCATTAAGGATCCGCCAATCACGATTATCATTGATTGGATTAAAATCGGCCCTCGTGGTATCGCGAGTTAAAGGGTCAAAATGCGAAAACGAAGTTCGCGATGCAACGAGAGGCGAGGAAGTTTTTTAAGTTGATAAGGATCGTAATAATTTAAAATTAAGCGAAATACGTCCCGTGCTTCGAGGTTGGCGCACTTCATGAGGTACTGATTTATTTACTATCCATAACCCGAGTACCTGTCGAGTATCCCAATATTCATGACATTAATGAGAAACTAGGGTAAATCCACGAAGAAAATAAGATCGGATTTTTTTATTTTTTTTTAATAAATTCGGTTTTACTCGCGATTTGACAGACTTGTGTCAAAGGTACATGATTTTCAAATATATACGAGATTTCGTTCTATTTTTTAAACATTTCTTATTAATGCATAGAGCTCGCCTTTCCCCCAGGATACTCATTTCCGCATGCATACACAGGTCTACTGCAGAAGAGAAAAACAACAGGATTCAGCTATGGCACCAAGGAGAGCAGTGAAATCCAACGTCGAGGTTGTGGCACAGGGTCTGGATAATGTCTCAGATACTTCACCTCGGACGAGTGGCTCAGTATCCACCTGGTCATCTATTTCAAACATTCTGAAAGCCGGGCTGGTAAACTATTCAGATTCTGATGACGATAACCTTGATGTTGTGAAGGACGACATGAATACTAGGTACAAGACAATTGTTCAGTCGGGGATGCACCTGGTCGCGACCAAACCTCAGTTGCTCCCATACTATGACATGATCTGATGGGCATTGGATCACATCGACTTGCCTACCATAACTATCGTGAATGATCGATAGGACAGGATCGGGACTTTTAGTCCTAAACATATCCAGTCTATGTATAAGCTCCCAGCAACTTTTGAATATACATACGGCCAAGAATTCCTGGCAGAATTCAAAAAGAAAGAGTGCCAAGAATTTGACAAAACCCTGCCAGGGTTGATTAAAGATTAGGTGTCGCGTTCCGCAACATTCAGAGTGAATGACAAGGGTGTGTACTCAATTTCTTCGTTGGAGCCCAATTTTTTATATGTGGCGATGATGGCTTGTCGGCTTTTCGGATGGGAGGATACCGCACATTTCTACGTCCAGTGGGTATCTTTCATCTATCGGGTAGCAGAAGGTTCCTCATTCAATTGGGAAAAAATGCTCTCCGATAGTTTGTTCAACAGGATCACCGAGTACCGGGAGCAAAAAGCAGCCAAAAAGCCATCCGGATTCTTCATGTCCGCATATCTCATGGATGCAATATGCTCCATGACGCCTTTTCCTTTAATGAATTGGGCTTAAAGCCCAGCCCATGAGAAGATTGTTCATGAGTACCACGATAAGCTGTGGGAAAATAACGCGAATGAGTTTATTTATGAGATTTTTAACCGGGTGGTGGTGCCCCTGCACGTCGCCATTTTTGGTCTTTTTCCACCTCGCATCTCGGATAGCATTGCCGAGAATCTGAGCCATATTGCAGAATGGTATGTAGAAGAAGAATTCTCTTATTTGAGAGTGTTTGGAGATGTTGTTCCTCCTTCGGCACTACCGCTGTTCATTCCCGACAAGCTGGCCTGTCGCGAAATTGCCCGGCAGACAGTAATCGGTGAAGTAAGCAAAGAACTCAAGGCGTCAGCCAAGAAGGTATGGTCATCTTTCCCTATTCAGCTAAATTCATATTCATTATTAGATTTCGGACATGCTAAGGCTGAGGCCGCAGCCTTAGAAGACTTGAGCCTAGCCTACATTGAGTACAAAAAGCATGATCCGCAGAGGATCATAAGCAACCATTTGGGGAATTGTGGATTAAAGAGGTTTGAACATGAATCTTCGCCCTCGGATGATGTTTTTCGAGGAGCAAGGTCCTATTCGGAGGTGCAGTTCCGAATCGGATCCCTGGTACCCACAGACAGAGCCTCTGTTTTAAAATTTCAGGAGCATCGGAAAAGGTGCCTCCCCATTGTGTTGGGAGGTTTGGGACTTCCCAAAGATAAACAAAAGGAAGCCAAAAGTTCTGAGGGGAAAACCTTTAATCCCGAAAAGGAGAAAATCCCCGAGCAGGAGAAAAATCCAGACAAGGAGAAGAGTCCTAAGCAAGAGGAGAATCTCGGGACAGAGAAAGGACCCAAAAAAGAGAAGAGTCCAGAAACAGAAAAAGAGACCACCATTCCTCCACAAGAGCATAGTCCGGAGGTGGAAATAAAAGACACAGACCCACCAGAAACTCAGACCCCAGAAACAGGGGCGAAGGCCTCAGACCCCCCGAAAGAGAAAGATTCACTTAGCACACCAGGGAAGGGTGCCAAACAGATCGGGCAACCCATCACCTCTGTCACACCCTTGCAGTCAGCACAGGGAAGTGTTAGTGGGAAATGGATATTCGGTGAAGAACTGAGGCCTATAAGGGCAGAGGAACTCCCTCCTAATGAATTCTTTTTTGACAAAAAGAGGAAAGATGTAGTAAAGCGAGAATTTTATCAAGAGGGAGAATCCACAGCTAAAAGATTCAAGGTGATGACCGATGGGAGAAATAAAAAGAAGGATGAATTTGCCACTGAAATTGCAGGAATGCTGGGAGAGTATGCAACAACAAATCAATTCTCGGTCGAAATGTTAAAGAGACATCTCAAAGAAAAAAACCACCTGATCAAGACCCTTGAGGCCAGGTTAACTTCAGCAGCAGAAGACACTAAGATTCAAGCAAGTGGAGCAATAGAGCTGGCCCAATTGGCCGATAAGAAAGAAATTGAGGTCCTCAAGACCAAGATGGAACAGGCAAATTCACTAATCCGAGATGGTCGGGTGCAGTCCGGCCACCAGAGGGATACGATCACACAATTACAGGCTCAGTTAGAGGTCGCAGAAGGCAAGGTGATTGACATCGAGATGGTTAAATCTCGAGCAATCAACATTCGGAGCAGGGTCTCTTCTTCTCAACACAGTCTACTAAACAAGATCGAGGAGTTTCGGAAAGATTGCTTGTTAATGAATCAGATTTCTGAGAATCTGATTGTCAAGGAAAGAAACGCAGAAGCTGCTCGAGTCATCTTCCAGGAAGAAGTAATAGCTACTAATAACAGGTTCTCAGCAGAGGCCCCCGGGCTCTCCATTGCCGAACAGACTAGGGGCAATATTTTGTTAAAAAACTGGGAGCATGATATTGCTTTAATCAAGGAGCAGGCACAAAAGTGGTGAATTCACTTGAAGAAAACTTTAAAATCATAAATACTGAACTAATAGGGATGGAGAGTGGAGGAGACACAGAAACGCTGAGGCAAATAAATATGGAGCGGATCTCCCTCGACATGAAAGAGAAAAATGAGAGAATTCTGATGGAGATCTCTAAAATGGACAGGGCAGGGATGGCTCAAATTGATGAGCATCTAATTCAACCCAGCACACAACTCGGAACACTTGATATTGTTGATACATATATGGGAAATAAACTTCCGCAATTAGCTCGAGACTGCTATTTTGCTGAAGCCAGTTGTCAGGCAGAGCCGTCACAGCTCATATCCCAATTCCTGGACAAATGTAGGATATGCATTGAGTCTATGTAGAGACAAGCACCTGGCGCGTCTTGAAAACGGAGTTGAAGAGATGGAGTGATTTCGCTCCTAACAGCTGCCAAACTGAACCGCCACAACTTGTATCCAATTTTACCGACGGGTGTATCATATGCACCGAGTCATGTAAAGGAAGCACCTGGCACCTTTTTGTATAAATAGAACAGAGAAAGAAGTCCACCAGGATGGACTTTTTGGTACTCATTGTAACAGAGTTCTCCCATGAAGGAAGTTAATACAAAGAAAATTCAAGACTCCCGATTCTATCCCGACTGTATTTCAAGTTTGTTTGTCATGTTCTTTGTTTCTTTTCATTTTGCTCTACATAATTAGTTTGTTTTGTTATGTTCTTTGTTTCTTTTCATTTTGCTCTACATAATTTAGAGGTATCACTATAACTTAGTGCGACTACTACTATAGTGAAGGAAGTTCATATTTCGGTAATTGTCTCTTGTCCTTCCTCTGCACCGGCTATCAGCAGGTGTAAGACCAAGCCACAGTTACAGGATTTTATGTTTTACCCGCACCATGTCAATTATGTTCATGTCAATTTTTTCTTCCTTGTATATGTGAGTTTTTCACCGATAAGAATTTTACGTTACTTGCAACTAGATGTTTTTCTCTCATTTCACACCTTTTGATAAAAATCATACAGTTACAGGAAAGGGCCTTTAGTTTGTAATTCCTATTTCGTTCTTCATGCGAAGATTTCTCTTATCTCTTCCAAATTGAATCAGCGATTAAATTCTCTCGTTAAATCGGTTCCATACTCTTACTATTCCTTAATGACTGTACCCACGGTAACTCAACCTAATATTCAACCCGGGATATCAGATCAAAGACATATCGCGTTAAGTCTTTTCGACACGATCCTTAGAACCGAAAATATCCGGGAAGAATTAGAATGTTAATGGGCAGCCATTGAACAAGATATTGCTACTCGGGAACAGTTGGAAGCTAGACAGCGTGAACATAGAAACCTTCATTAGCTTCCCACACCAGGTTAATGAAATCCTTTATCAGCCATTACCATACTTTCGGATGCCTTGACACTGTACTTTAAAGCCTTAAGTACAGACTCAGGAACAACAGATTCTACATCCCTTTTTCCTTTAAGTCTGAACATAGTGTTCAACCCCCAAGCTCTTCCCTTATTGATTGAGAACCTCATTGTTTATCTTTTATGAGCTTGACTTTGGTGGAGGATTGAAGTGGTGGAGGCCCAGCTGGAAAGAACTTAGTTTCTTGGTTCTGAACCGTACTGACATGGAAGTCTATAACATTTTCAGTTATGTTGATCATATATTAATAGAAATACTCTTTTCCCGTCCAATTGATATCTTGCAAATATTTGAATTATTATTCCATAGACATATTTGTCATGTTTATTAATGGATTATGTTATTGAATGTGATAACATCATTTATTATCAACATATGCTTGCTTAGCTTGGTTGTTGAGGACTAGTTGTAGGTATATCGCTTTGGGTCAAGTGCTCAATGGTGGAATTCATTGAACATTTGGGTGAGGTAGGCCTTTCACCTTGTCTTGCTAGCATATTTGTTTACATAGCATACTTGAGAAGATAGTTGATTTCTGTAGTCATTTATGTCTGTTGTGGTTTACCCTAGCCATAGAGATATTTTCCTCATAACAATGTTCCCTTTGCTCTTTGACTTCCAAAGGTGTAGAAGGAGTCAGTTTCTTTGTGGATCTATAATCACCTTTTTGTAACACTGCATGACCTACACAATATTTTGAAATTTCCCTTCAGGTGTGTCTTTTGGATCCTACGCGCAGTCTGGGATGTTGTTGTAGACTGTTTTCAGTCCCTTCTCCAATATGTTTGCTCGTTTCTTCTCCCCCTCCTTCTCCAGACTTAACTGGTCACATGTAATCTGTAGCATCTTTGTAACTTCCCTACCAATTTCCAAGTTGGAGGCATCTTCACGGGCTCTAGATTGAACTTCTTGCATAACACTTGCTTTTAGCTCATATAACTCCTTTGTAGGTATGTGTGCCATCACAAACTCAAGTTGGTCAATGTCCTCAACTGGTTTTTGCACTATCTCCTCATCAACTCGTAGCATCTTCTAGGTTATCATGAAAGTGTCATTTCCCTTCACCACTATCTCCATTGTTTCCTCTTGTTCCTTCTGTGCAGGGGGTTTTTTTGTCTTCTCTGGCTACTACGATGTAGCCTGCTGCACTGTAAAAATATGCATCCTTTGAAGAGTATCATGGAAGTCCACTAACTTCATCATGATGTCCTCCCTCTATTCCTCAACTGCATATACCACATCTTCCCCCATGTCTTGGACTTTATATGCCACTAGCTCGACATCATCCTCTGTCTAGGTGATGACTGGAGGTTTCTTAGTGTATTTCATCTTATTACGCATTTCCTCTTCCTGCACTATAGTCCTCTTCACCTATGAGCGATGCACCCCTCTCTTCTTCATATGTGCCTCCTCCTCTTCAGGCCAATAGGTTTCTCCATTCTTGGAATCCCCCTTGACTTCTACCTAGACACTGTTTCTTTCCTCCTTGGATTTTTCAGTGTTGCGTTGCTTCCTAACACTTCAATGTGTGTTGCAGCCTTCCGGGTGTTGGCAGTGGAGCTACTTGTTAAGCCCTAATATTG
>CBVK0100581421.1:0-11621 GCA_900067695.1 Picea abies
GCTTCACACAATGTCATGCCAAAAGTGGTAATGGATGAATTAGGGTTAGACATCACTAAACCCTACCTTGACCTATATTCGTTTGACTCCAAGAAAGTTAAATGTCTGGGAGTCATCAAGGACATGGTTGTTACTCTTTCTCAGTTACCTATGAAAAGTGTGGTATTGGATGTTATTGTGGCCGATATGCCTCCAAAATTTGGAATGCTTTTGTCAAGATCTTGGGCTAAGAAATTAGGAGGCACTTTACAGATGGACCTCAGTTATGCTACCATACCTGTGTTTGGTGGAGAACATTAGAGACTGTACAGAGAAGTAATATTGGCTTACTTGGTAAGTGATCATGAAAACCCTAGTAATCATCCTATGTATGTTGTAGAAGATGAACTTGGTTCCTCTATTTTTCATATTGGTGATCAAATAGCTGAAACATCAGTTATAAAAGTAACACCTGCAGTTGGAGACATTGCAAAAAAATTTGTTTGTAAAATGTATTTTGATGGGGCTTGCTCAAAAGAAGGTTCCGGGGTTGGGATTGTTTTCATTTCTCCTACCCAAGAAGTCATCATTATGTCATATAAACTTGAATTTGATACAACCAACAACATCAATGAATATGAAGCTTTGTTGTTAGGATTGAAAGCTGTTAAAGATATGGGTATAGATAAAATTTTTGTTTTTGGAGATTTAGAACTTATTATCCATCAAATTAAAAACATTTATCAGACCAAACATCAAAGGCTAAAGTAGTATAGGAATGAGGTGTGGGATTATATGGATAATTTCTTCTTCGCATTCAACATTGCTTTTGTGCACAGGAATTTGAATAAGCAGGCTGACTCTTTAGCACTTGCAACCAATAACTTTAAGACTCCAATGTTTCCTAACTTAAAATTTGAGATTGAGGTTATAAAAAGACCCTCAATACCATATAACATTAAAAATTGGCAAGTTTTTAAGGATGATCAGGAGATTCAAAGATTCTTGAAGACCATTGAAGAGTTTTCCAATATTTCAATAGATCGAGACAATGAGAATGATGACATGGAGGTACATGCTACAAATGTTCTTCAAGATAGTGTTGATGGGCACAAAATCGTTGAATTGAAAACAAATCATCTGCCTAAAGGTTTGGTTCCACTTGAAAGATTATTTGATCACAATAATGTTTCCAGAAAAGTGTTATTCAAACAGAAGAGACTGATGTGATAGACTGTGATATCAATTCAGATCTAAATCCCAGGATGGTAAAATAATCCATAAATCTGTTAGAAAAATAGAGAGACATATATGTAAATTTGATGAAGTAGTATTTGCTTGGTCTTAAATGAAGACCTTAAAGTTTTTGATACATAGATTATGCAACACAAGATTCCTCTAAAGCCTTGATCAAAACCTTTTTAACATAAGTCTACGAAATTTAATCCATTATTGTTACCCATAATAGAAAAAGAACTGAAAAGATTATTGGATGCCAAAATTATAGTGCCACTGAGATACTTAGAGTGGGTAGCTAATTTAGTACCTATTAGAAAAAAGATTGGAGAGATAAGGCTTTGTGTGGACTTCGGAAATTTGAACAGTTGCTCTTTAAAGGACAATTATCCATTACCAAAAATGTATCATATTTTACAAAGAGTAGTAGGAGCAAAGAAGAATTCTATGCTTGATGGCTATTCAGGGTACAATCAAATATCAGTAATGGAAGAAGACAAGAAGAAAACAACTTTTACCACTCCCTGGGGCACTTTCATGTATGAAAATATGCCCTTTGGATTGATGAATGTCCCTGGGGCACTTTCATGTATGAAAATATGCCCTTTGGATTGATGAATGCAGGAGCAACCTTTCAAAGGGCTATGGACATTGCTTTTATTGGTGAGAAAGACAGGTTTGTGGTTATTTATCTTGATGACATCACTGTATTTTCAACATTTGATGAAGAACACTTACAACATTTGAAGCAGACATTTGAAAAATGTAAGAGATATGGTATATCACTTAACCCTAAAAAATCCCATTTTGCCATGGAAGAAGGAAAACTTTTGGGACATATTGTTTCACCAGAAGGAATTAAGATAGATGCTGAAAGAGTACAATCTATCCAACATATAGACATTCCAAGGAACAAGAAGTCTATCCAATCCCTCAAAGGTAAAATATTTTTTTTTAGGAGATTTATACCAAATTTTGCAGAGATTATCAAGTACATTACCGATATGTTAAAAAGGGATGCAGAAATCAAGTCGATACCATAATTTAAAGAATCTTTTGAGAAGATTAAGCAGTCTCTTGTTCAAGCCCCTGTTCTCATCAGTTTGGATTACTCCAAGAAATTCATGACTTTTTCATTTGTTTCTAAAGACACCATAATTGTTGTTCTTTTACAAAGAAATGATTAAGGGTATGAACAACGCATCTCCTTCTTCAACAAAACTCTTAGAGACTCTGAATTGAAATATGATATTATGGAGAAACAAACATATGCTCTGGTAAAGGCTTTAAAATCTTTCAGGGTATATGTTCTACAATATGAAATCACTGCATTTGTGCCAAGTAGTGCAGTTAAAGAAATTTTAGTTCAACCTGATTGTGAAGGAAAGAGGGGAAAATGGATAACAAAAATTATGGACTACAATCTGACTATAAAGCCCACTCAACTGATAAAAGGTTAAGGCCTTGCCAAATTAATGACAGAGTCAAATTGCAAAGCAATTGGGTTGTATCATCTCTCAAGAAAATCACAAAATTCTTCATTCCAGATTGAGGAAATTGGTTCACAGGTAAACAATAAATATGCTTCTTCACCATGGTACAAAGATATTGTATTTTTTCTGCTAAATCTCCAATCTCCTCCTGAATTGGACAAATCAAAGTTTAGATCACTTAAATTGAAATCGATAAACTATTGCATTATTGATCAAATCCTATTTTGGAAAGATCTTAATGGGATTTTGTTCAGGTGTGTTAATGACGAAGAGGCTAAACAATTTTTTTGTGATTTACATCATGATGTTTGTGGAGGTCATCAACATTGCAAAGCTACTACTTTCAAGATTCTAAGAGCAGGCTATTACTGGCCAATCTTGTTTTTAGATATATTTGCTCAAGTCAGGGCATGTGAACCATGTCAAAAGTTTGCAGGAAAGTAAAAACTTATGTCTCTGCCTTTAAAACCCATCATCGCTCATGAACCATTTCAATAGTGGGGCTTAGACTTTATCGGGGAAATCAATCCTTCATCTTCCATACAACATAACTGGATACGTACGACCACATATTACTTTACTAAGTGGATTGAAGTAGTTCCAACTCGGAATGCAACAGACAAGGTAATCGTGGAATTTCTTGAAGGACATTTTTTTCCTAGATTTGGTTGTCCTAAGAAGCTAGTTACTGACAATGCTCAAGCTTTCAAATCAAACTCCATGATTGATTTTTGCAATAAGTATAATATCAAATTGGTGCACTCTACTCCTTACTATCCCCAAAGAAATAGGTTAGCGAAATTGTCCAATAAGAGTCTCATAAGGATTATCAAAAAACTACTTGCAGAAAACAAAAGGTCATGGGATTCCAAGTTAAAGTTTTCCCTATGGGCTGATCGGATCAGTAACAAGAAGTCCATTGGAACTTCCCCATTCCAAATGGTGTATGGAACATAGGCTATTTTTCCAACTCAATTGGGTTTACCAGTTTTACAATTTATGCAAGAGGAGCTAGAAGAACCCAGTGATATCCAACGGAGAGTTTTTCAGATGATAGATGTTCAGTAGGTCAGAGAAAAGATGGATCAAAAAGCTCTTGTTCATCAGAGAAAAATCAAAGCCACGTTTGATAAGGGAACCAAGAAAGATATTTTCAAAGAAGGAGATCTCGTATTGAGATGGGATGCTATAAGAGAGGACAAAGCTAAACATGGTAAGTTTGATAACTTATGGTATGGTCCTTTCAAAATAGCCAAGGTCACGAATAAAAATACTTTTCTCTTACATAATCTAGATGACACTGAGATTTTTGGAGTCCCAGTGAATGGGAGATTCCTAAAACATTACTTTCTCTAAAGATTTATCAAAAGTTTCGATCTCTACAATAGGTTTTTCTTTCAATAAAGACTTCATATACCCAATGGAATTGTTTTTATACAGTTTGTGTTTTAAACAAAGGATGTCAGAACAGGGAAATAAAATTATCAGAAGCAAGGTAAAGGCATTGATCTGCAGATCTTAAAGTTTCCTCATGAAACTTTACCCCCAGAAGGAGCAAGTGTTAGTCTCTAACTTTGTTTTTGATTAAGTGAGTGTCCCTAATCCTTAATCCTCACTGCTTATGCTTTGTTGCCTGAATTTTGATTTTTACCCCTTGGTTTGATTTGTCATATTTTGCGATTCTTGCACTTTTAAATGATTTTCTTAAGTTTTTAAAGGTTTAGGATTTTATTTGATGAATCTTGTCACATCACTTGTCTATTCATTTTTGAATTTTCAAATTTCTGCCAAGTCATGAATGGCCCTACAGGAATAACACTATTCCTACAGCGCCAAGGTTAATCATGTTTTTACATGCAACATCTCGCCCTGATCTCGTCATAATTTCGCAAATCGTGATTAGAGGATCTGCATGCTTCTCCACGATTTCTTCTCGAGTTGATACTACATTATAACCATTATATGCGAGAGATTGAGTTGTACCAGCCTAACCTGCATAAATTCGAACACGTTTTGATATCATTAACAGAAACCATCACCTTCTATTTTATTGTATCAAGTATTTTGTGCATAGATCAAACTGAAAAAGAAGATATTTTTAGTTTCTAATAGTCCACAGGTTTTAAAAAGTCTCAGTATCAAACCTCGTAGATCCGTTTCCAGGACTATATCTGTAACATCACACTGAAGAAGAGTGGACAGATTATTAGATTGGAACCCGAGGGCACGAAATTACTTGAAGCATACCCCCAAATGACGCAGAGGTTTAAAGATGCATGTTGGTTTGAGTGTTTCACAACCTTCCAGGGACACGATGAACATATCCCAATGATCTTCACACAGATTTTTGATGGCTTTGAAGTTGTAATTGGGAAATTACTGATGATGGTGATTGAACATTCAATTGCAAGAGCTTGTAAATTGCCAACTGGTGGAGAAAGGTGGTGGAAGAAAGAGAATGTGGTTATGGAATTCATGAATCAGTTCTTAATCCCAGAAAAAAACAAAACCCTAACTGGAAAAAAGGAATACCACATAGTTGGATCAAGAAGGAATGGCATACTGCTTTGATAATAATCCACAGGTATATCACGTGTGAGGGTGGGTTTTCACTGGTTTATATTTACCATATCAGACTGCTAATTCACATTAATGGGGATTATCCTCTCAATTTACCCTATTTCCTGCTTGAGAGTTTATATAAAATGTCCAAGAGGGTGAAGCCAAATCTTGCTACAGCCAAAGGAAGTCTTTTTCACCAAGGTTTAATAAAGACATTGGTCATATCCTCTTTAAACGAAGTCCAGAGACCCTGGGATTGGGTAATCCAGTCTTTAGGAAATGATTCAAAGTCAACAAAAACCAAAAAGGCCAAAGGTAAGAAATCAACTCAGCATAAATAGATTGGCACAATAACTGAGTCTCCCATTAAAGAAGAATCATCTGTAGTTAGGGTAACACAGGCTAGCAAAAGGAAGATGCAAAATCAACAAATCTTTGGAGATGCACCTGTAAGTAAAAGTAAGGAAGAAGCTACCACCAGTAGAGGTAAGAAATCAAAACCAAATGGATATATTGATATATTTCTTGATCCAAAGATAAAATATGGAAATTGATGTGGATGAAGATTATACTATGAACCCAATTCATTCTCCAGTCAAACAGAAACATAAATCTACAATTAAGAAAAGTGAAAAGGGTAAAAAACAGAGGAAGAAGCCTACAATTGTGCCTAAGTACCCTAGGAGAAACTCCACTAGGGTTGTCAATAAATTCAGATTAAATTCTAAGGCCATGTTTGATCCATCCATTAAAAAAGAGAATCTTATAATCATAGAAGATAATTCTGAAGATTATAAAAGAGGCATCAATAAATGCGCACATACACCTTCTTTGCACGGGAATGAGAAAGAAACTGAAAACTTGGGGAAGACATACGGAAAAGAAAAACAAGTTGCTCAATAGTCTAGGAGACCTATGACAAGAGAAACCACTACATCATCAAAATTTGAAGATGTGTTTAGACGTACAAGTTTGGTTTCTGATGACAAAGATTATCCTTCTACAAATTCATATCAGATTCTAGATCTTCCAGAGACCATAGATTCAAATAGTACTAATGATGAAGTTCATAGCTCTGAATTATCTTCTAGATACTAGATAAAATTAAGAAAACGTTAGGATGATATAGACCTGAACCAACCTGCACCTATAGAGGAATTCCGAGAGTTTAAATTTAAATTTAGAAGTGAAAAAGACAAGATCAAGGAGCTACAAGAAATGGTGAATAAATTAAAGAAAGAAAAATCTCAGGTGGAGCAATGGAATTCCAGACAACAAGAGAAGATATAGGATTTCAAGAAAAAGAGAAAGGAACAAAAAGCACTGCTCAAGGAGCTGCTAGAATCTAATTTAAGGTTATATTGGAACAATATTCTGCTAACAACCAAGCTGAAGCAGAGGACTACCAAAGCCAGTGCAATCAATATATGATGATAGTTTATGAAATCCCTTCATGCAATATTGAAAGGTTTGATGTTATTACTCAAGGAGTAAAAGATTAACAATTTAATATCTATATTTTGATCAAATGGATTTTTGATAATTTGAATGGGTAACTTAGTCAAGATTGATCCCAAATTTTGTGTGATTTTCTAATTTGTTGTAAAATATATTTTGGGTTAAGTTGTTGAGCTTTCTACTATATTGGCAATGTAAGTGCTTGTTTGAGATGATCCTCCTAGAAGATAGGCATTGACCAGATCCTGTTACTAATTGAATACTAGAAAATAAGATCTGTAGTCATACACTGTATAGTTTAAATAGACAGAGGAAATACTGTATCAAGGTCGAAAGGTTGGGATATCAGGGACCTATTTTAAATATCTTTGTAAGAATGTTTTATTCCACATTGATACTTAATGGCAAATACATGTTGATGGTCAGATTTTATCTCATTTCATGTTCCACTTCTTTTCTTGCTTGAAATCATTTTTTCAGTTGCAATGCATTGATTTCTTGGTCTTAATTAAGACATTGAAGATTTTTTTGTTATTTTTTATTATCAAGATTTTCTTTTCAAGTACATGTTCTTGTTTCTAAATTACATTTTGAAATAAGAAATCTATATGGGGTTGAAAAATTGAATGCTTCCATATTTCCTCTCTTTATTTTCCTTATTTTTTTTATCTATTTATGTGTCTACATTTTACTAAATCAGTGGGATATCTTCAGGATTTATTTTGAGTTATGTGTTTACCTTGAACCCTTGAACCAACTTTCAACCATCCTCAAAACCCCAATTCATAAAACCCTTAAAATAATATTGCAATAACCTGATGATTCCCTAGCTTTCCCTCTCACAATCATGTGTAACTTTAGGGACTAACATCTTTTGGCGTCATTGTCGAGGACGAAGGAACAAATATATCTTTCCTGGGAGAATGACAAGATTAGATTCAAATCTTGATGGTGAACAAGATTTTGGAAATTATATGAGACTGTGTATTTTTCACCTGGTGACTCCTCTATGGTAATTATGGCTCCTAAAAGAGAAGTTAAAGGATCTAAAACTCCTCCAACTTCCTCATCCTCTACAAAGAAACAAGCTACCAGGAAAAACCAAGACCCTAAACCTGTTGTAGCAGTGCCACACCCTGAAAAGTTATTAAGAAAACCTAAAATCGTTCTTGGACAGTATTATCTCTCAAAGGAAAAATTGCCTTCAATTAGTACTCAAGGACAGTATTCTAAAACTGTGAAACTCACACCAGATGAAGGAGTGATTCCTGAAAGTGAAAATAAGCCTATCATTGAGCCTGCTACTATTTCATTTCCTTCAACTATTTCAGAATTAAATCTAAATCAATAGAAGTTGTTTGCTGAGATTATTGAAGAGGAACAAGCAAATACTTTATCTATAGTTGAATCTTTGAGAGATCATAGTAAAGATATTAAAATTGAACCAAAAACATTGTCATTATCACCTCAGTCTTTATCTTCTAAAGAAAATAAACCACGTTATTCTTCTTTTGAAAACCCTCTTTTTTGGGGACCATCATCCTACTATAGTCCAAAAAATAAACCTTTGTTTTCTAAAGATCAAAAACAAATATCGTCTTAGTTAAGTTGCTTCACACAAAGGATAGTTTCTCTTTCTACATCACCAGTTTTTCTTACTCCTAAAGCTCAAACACCAAATATATCTCATATGGCGGTAAACATAATGGATGCAATTGTTGCAGTCAGATATGCACCATTAAACTTGCCACAAGTTTTGTATGATTTTCCACCAAACAATTATATGAAATATTTTCCAAGATTCAATGGATAAGGAGGCGTTACTATTGAAGAGAATTTAAATTATTTCTACAGTTTTGCAGACAATTTTAATGTAGATCATGCATATGTTTGGATAAGACTTTTTGTGCAGAGTTCAGATGGTGAAGCAAGAAAATGGTTCAGAATCTTGCCACCTAATTAAATTGCTGATATTGATGCATTGGATGAAACCTTTTTAAGACATTCGGGAGATAATAAAGACTACTTATATTACATTATTGAATTTGGTGCTTTAAAAAGAAAACATGGTGAATCAATATTTTATTTTACTAAAAGGTTCAATAAAATGTATAGTAAAATTCTAGATGAAATTAAGCCTTCAAAAACATCAACCAAAATCATTTTTGCCAATGCCTTTTATGTTGAATTATCTTTGTTACTAAGATAAATGAGGTATTCTACTCCGAGTTTGATGCAAGAAGGAGCTATTGAGGTAGAATCTAACATACTAGCAACAGACAAGTTAAAGTCCAAGGGTGATAGAGACAAGAAAAAACAAAAAGGATAGCTTCCTTCTTCTTCTCATATAGAATCTGATTCTAAGATGGATGAAATGGATAAAATATTTAAAACCTGGACATCTGATATGGCTAGGTTGAAAATGATACAACAATAGCCCAACAGACCTACACAGGAGGGTGGATACAGAAACCCTAACCAGTTTAGGGGTCAAATAATGTACCTCAAATATTACCAAGAGAGAGGAGGAATCAAGAAGATCAATTTTTTTTCCTCCTTTCAAAAATAATGTAGTAGAAGACGTTCATGAAGAAGATGATACTAAAGATGACCCTCTAGTACATTTAAATGATTCAAAATCATCTCCTACTCATTTCACACAACAGGATTACAAAGATGCTTTGATATTAAATCAGTTTGAAGAAGGGGATTATGATGAGGTTATTCAGAAGGAACCTAGAATAAATAAGTATGATCTTAGATCGAGATCAAATATACCTAAGGTGGATATACATGTTTCAACAAAGAAGGCCAATACTCTAGTCAGATAAGAAATTGGTAAAGACAATCTTGGGATTCAAATTGATCAACAATTAAAGAAACCTGTCAAAGTTAGTACTACTGAGTTAAAGGAAACAAAAAAAGTTGTTTCTTCTTTCAACCTTGAGCATGAAATTAACAAGATTAAAATTCTCATACCTTTGATAGTATTAATGAAAACAGAGCCTTTTAGGAAGTCTTTTCTCAAGGAATTACAACCCCCTACTTAGGTAACCTTTTTGGATACTATTAACCTTGAATATGAGAATATTTTTATAACCATTGGACCTCATATTGAAGACAGGATTGATGCTTCTCCTCCTTTCTACATATCTTTGAATATTCATGACAAAATATTGCATAAATGTTTAATGGATTCACTAAACCCTACCTTGACCTATATTCATTTGAATCCAGGAAATTTAAATGTCTGGGAGTGATCAAGGACATGGTTTTTAATTTATCTCAGTTACCTATGAAAAGTGAGGTATTGGATGTTATTGTTCCTGACATACCTCCAAAATTTGGCATGCTTCTATCAAGATCTTAGGCTAAGAAACTAGGAGGCACTTTAGAGATGGATCTTAGTTATGCTACCATACCTGTGTTTGGTGGAGAACATTGGAGACTGTATAGGGAAGTAAGACTAGCTTACTTGGTAAGTGATCATGAAAACCCTAGTAATCACCCTATATATGTTGTGAAAGATGAACTTGGTTCCTCTATTTTTCATATTGGTCATCTGATAGCTGAAACATCAGTTAGAAAAGTAACACTTGAAGTTGGAGACAGTGCAAATTTTTTTGTCTGGAAAATATATTTTGATGGGGCTTGCTCAAAAGAAGGTTCTGGGGCTGGGATTGTTTTCATTTCCCCTACCCAAGAAGTCATTCCTATGTCATATAAAATTGAATTTGATACAACCAACAACATCAATGAATATGAAGCTTTGTTGTTAGGATTGAAAGATGCTAAAGATATGGGTATAGATAAACTTTCTATTTTTGGAGATTCAGAACTTATTATCCATCAGATTAAAAACATTTATTAGACCAAACAACAAAGGTTAAGGAAATATAGGAATGAAGTGTGGGATTGTGTGGATATTTTCTTCTTGTCATTCAAGATCACTTTTGTGCATAGGATTTTGAATCATCATGCTGACTCTTTAGCACTTGCAACCAATAACTTTAAGACTCCAATGTTTCCTAAATTAAAATTTGAGATTGAGGTTAGACACAGACCCTCAATACAAGATAACATTAAAAATTGGAAAGTTGTTAAGAATGATCAAGAGATTCAAATATTCTTAAACACCATTCAAGATTTTTCCAATATTTCAATATATCAAGAAAATGAGAATGATGATATGGAGGTACATGTTGAAAATGTTCTTCAAGACAGTGTTTTTGGGCACAAAATCATTGAATTAAAAAAAATTCATTTGCCTAAAGGTTTGGTTCCACTTGAGAGATTATTTGATCACAACGATGTTTCCAAAAAAAAAATTATTGAGACAGAAGAGACTGATGTGATAGATTGTGATATTAGTTCAAATATAAAGCCTAGGATGGTGAAATTATCCAGAAAACTATCAGAAAAACAGAGAGACCTATATGCCAATTTGATGAAGCAGTATTCAAATGTATTTGCCTGGTCTTATGAATTCCTAAAGGTTTTTGATACAGAGATTATGCAACACAAGATTCCTCTAAATCCTGGATCAAAACCTTTTAAGTAGAAGTATAGGCAATGTAATCCATTATTGTTACCCATAAAAGAAAAATAACTGAAGAGGTTATTGGATGCCAAAATTATAGTGCCACTAAGATACTTAGAGTGGGTAGCTAATTTAGTACCTATCAAAAAAAAGAGTGGAGAGATAAGTCTTTGTGTGGACTTCAGGAATTTGAACAGGCTCTCTTTAAAGTGTTGGTTGTGGAGCCTGATTATCTTCCTGATTCAGAGGTCCTTGCTTTCAGCCGTGTTTATAACCCATGAATACTTTACATGTAACGCCCCGTATTTTGACCTTAGGTAGTTAGAACATTGTTGTTTACAAATCTTAATAAT
>CBVK0100581422.1:0-11621 GCA_900067695.1 Picea abies
TATATATATATATATATATATATATATATATATATATATATGAGAAATCCCTTTAATCAATCAAATGTAAAATTAAAATTTTATTGTTATGTATAAAACCATACTAAATGATTGTACAGAACATAAATTAGTTGAATAGACTCATTTTCATCTCTTGACAAATTTGCATTGATTATAATGTTATTTGTAGTTGAATTCATATCTATTGAACTCTGTATTGTATACTATGTTGGCACTAATAGATCCATGGTGAATTGCATTGAAGATAGAAATTGTATCTTATCTATTGAATGTTGTATTGTATATTTCCAAATCCATGATGAATTGCATTGAATATGAAATCATATCTATTGAATTATGTACTCTATATTGCATTGACACCAGAAAATCCATAATGGATTGCATAGCTTGTAATAATTGTATAAGTAGTTGAAATCATTTCTTTTGAGTTCTGTATAATATGTTTTACACTAACAATTTTACTGTTAGTGAAACAATATCATTTGAATCGATACTATATATTGTAAATTGAAATGATTTCATTTTCAATCGATACTATATACTATTAAATGAAACGATTTCATTTTAAATTGATATAAAGTACTATTAATTGAAACGATTCCTTGGAATTGGTACTATATTTTTTCCAAACAAGAAAATCACTCATTATATTAACAAAATATAATAGGATTACATCTCTTATGATAAACTTTCGGCTATCTGTTCAAAACCCGAGACATATAGAAATATATAAAAATACTTTACTGTCTTTACACACATTCATAATTGGGATACTTCTATAGTACCCGATGGATTTACCCAAGATTCCTAACATTTTCATACTTTTCAACTATATTCAAAAAATAAACAAGTCTTCTAAATAAGAAAACTCCAACAATGATTAGAAAACTTTGAAGCTCCTTGTAGGTCCTTTGTTGTTTTCTTCCCACTATGTGTAAAAAATAGAGCCCTTGTCGTTATGATCCTTGAGAGCCTTCTTCGATAGGTCGTCCACCTCCTTATTGAACTTTCTGTACGCATGGTTAAAAGAAATCATTTCAAATTGAGTGCTCAAATTTTTAATCTGATCCTTCCATCCTTCCAACACCAAGATCTGGAGTCTCTCATTGCCATTAAACAAATTAATAATGATCTTTGAGTCCCCAATTATCTGCAAATATGTAATGTGTAATCCTATGGCCAGGAAAAGGGTAACCTAGATGCCCAAAAGCTCAGATTTGTTGTTTGTCCCAGGGCCAGTGTTGAAGGTCCATTTATAAGAAGTACATTAATTTATCCAGATTATGCCTCCCGCTCCACTCTGAGATCCATCTACAGAATATGTGCCATCGAACCACCCCATTATATGTTGAAGCCGAGGTGGACTCTTGATCGTGCATAATTTTGGTCCTTTTTGTGAAGAAACATAGACATTGAAAGTTCCTATGGACTTGAAAACCACAACAAAAGTAGAAATTTCTCATTATTGAACATATCCTTGTTACGCTCCATCCATAAGTACCAACAAACAAATTCTAGTAGCTTGGAAAAATTCGGGTGCTACACGAACCAAGACTCCAAAATTTCTTCGAATGAACTCCCATTCCATAATAAAATAAACTTGAGAATCCCTGAGAGTTGACTCCATACTTGATGAGTGAACAAACAATTAATAAACAGGTGGTTTAATGTCTTCGGGTTTTTTCCACAAAGGTTACAAATACTCGGTCCTTCCCATCCCTTTGCTACCAGGTTCTCCCAAGTGAGGACTTTGTTTCCCAGGATGAGCCAAAAAAACAGTTTTAATTTAAGAGCGATGTTACACTTCCATAACTTGTACCTCCATCCTTTAGTAGAATGTTTCCAGATGCACTCCGCCAAATCCTTATATAAGTTTCTTACCGTGAGGATCCCTGATTTTTCTCCTCCTGCCCACAAAAGTTCATCATCTGTATCACATAGTTATATACCCACCCCTAGGAGGACACTCCGATATACTTCCCATTCTTTTTCTATATCACCCAGGATACCAAGTTTAGCTTCCTCTTTCCAGTAGGGGATAAGGTGATCTAATCTTGTACTATTAAGTTCCTAGTACAGATAGGTGACACCCTAAAGTTTTAAGGCCTCAATAAGACCAGGCGATAAATAATAATTCTTTCCCAATCCCATGATACAGTCTCTGCCAACCTGGACTGCCACTCCATTACCTGGCTTCCAACATAACCAATGATCTAAAATCATGATTTCTTTTATTAAGTTTTTCCAAATCGGAGATGCTGACCCCTATGATCTATTGATCGTCCTGAACCAAGTTGACACTGAGCTATAAGGTAAATATTTGTCCGTAATAAAATTATGCCAAATACCTACTTTGGTCAGCCCTCTCCATAAGGTATTAACCGCTAATGCTTTGTTGAAAAAGAAGATATTTCTCAGACCCCAACCTCCCACCTTCTTTGGCCTTGCAATCATCTCCCAATTATAGAGGTGCATACGTTTCCTCTCGCTACAACCCGACCATAAAAAGGAGAAAATAAGTTGAACTATTTTTACTAAAACTAAATTTGGGACCACGGCCAAGGTCATCCAGTAGACTGATTGGCTCTCTAGAACAACCTTTATCAACACAAACCAACCTCCAAGAGTAAGCCAATGATTGCACCAATGATCTATTCTTCGTTCAAATTTTTTTATGAGCCAACGCCAGTCTTCCAGTTTGTAGCAAGAAGGCTTGATAAAATAACCTAGATACTTGAAGCCTACATCGACAGATACGAAGTTGTAAGAAAAAAATTCTTTAAAAGGAACCAGGTTGTAGTCATCCTAGCCTGCAACATGAAAATAAGACTGTTCAATATTTATCTCTAAACCATAAGTGTTTATGAAGGTCTCCAGAATTTTAGATATCTCCTTCCATTCCTCGACACTTGCTCTGGGCGTTATCAAAACATCATAGACAAAGAAAATGTGAAGTATATTAACAATCCTTGCTACTTTCACACCTGTCATCTTCCCCGAGTCCTTTTAATTTTTGAGAAGGATGATAAGTCCCTCCATTACCAAGATGAAAAGTAGAGGTGACAACGGGAAACCTTGCCTAAGTCCTTTGCCCCTGTGAAATAAATTTGTTGGCTCCCCATTGACCAAGATTGTGTAAGTAACAAAAGTGACACAACTCATTATCCAGTTTGTTACCAACAAACCAAAACCAGTTTTGATCAGGATCATTCTTAAGAAATCCCAGTTGATATAATCGTAAGCCTTTTTTAGATCAATTTTTAAGATGAGAGCCTTTTGATTCTTCTTATTTATACTATGAAGGTATTCAAGTGCCATGCCAACTACATCTAAAATTTGTCTTCCATGTAGAAAACCCAACTGTTATTCCGACAGTCCGCGAGAAAGAATAGGCCGCAACCTATTTTCCAGAATCTTTGCAATAATTTTGTAACAAAGGTTACAAAGGGAGATGGGTCGAAAATCACCAAAAGTAGTTGGTTTATTTACTTTCGGTATAAGAACAAGAAAAGTGGAATTTAGCACTTTTATAACCTCACCCTTCCTCCTATACTCCTCAACCATCCCTAGAAGATCCTCCCCAACTAGATCAAAGTAATGGAGGAAAAATTACAAAGTCCAACCATCAGGTCTTGGACTTTTATCTTTTGTAAAGGCCTTTAGAATATTCAACAATTCCTCTTTAGTACACATTCTCTCTAAAAGTAGAGACTCTTCCCCTATAACCAAACTAGGGAAAATAATTGCTAACTTAGTCCGTTCTTCATTGAGGATGCCCAAAGCCGAGCAAATATTTTTGAAGTATTTAACCACCTCGTCTTTTAAATCCCGTTGACCTAATACTTCCTGGCCTGTCTCACTTTGTAATTCCTAAATCTGTTTTCATTTTTTTCTATCATTAGCAAAGTGATGGAAGTATTTGGTATTCTCGTCACCACTCTTTAACCATAACGCCTGAATTCTTTGTCTCCATAAGTCCTCTTCTGCTAATAAGAGTTTCAATCTCTCTGTTTCTAGCTCTTTTATTTGGCCTGACAACCCCGAATTGTTTAAGTCTTTTAAAGAACATTGATACATCAGCTGTAATTTTGCTTCCAATTGTCCTAGTTTTAAATAAGATTGATTTTTAATCCGTATCACTCATATTTTTATTGTAGTATTTAAACTCTTCATCTTCCAAACCAATATTCTTTGCATTCCTGGTTCTTGCAGAAATTTTGGATCCTTCCAAATTCATTTACAATCTGTGAGAAATATGTTTCATGTAACCACCGTGAGTTTAATTTGAATGGATAGTTTTTACGGTGAAAATTTCCATCAAGTTGTAGTAGAACCTATGTGTGATCCGAGATAAAGGGATATGGCACCCACGCCTGATATCTTTCAACAATCCTAAACATGTCTGAGGCAACAAAAGTCCTGTCTAGTCTCTTCAAAATGAAATCTACGTCCTTTCTTCCATTTCGCCACGTTGGCACCACCTCATTCAGAAAAATGTCCACTTGTCCGCCTTCCCTAAAAAAATATTTTAGAACAAAGCCAAAGGATAGGGTTGTCCACCCTCCCCCTAGATTTCACCTTCACTCAAAGTGAAATTAAAGTTGGCAGCTACAATCATATGCTTAAGAGATAGGATAGCCCTATCCCTTAACTTTTCCTAGAAAATTTTTCTGTCACTGCATAGACCAGATATGTTTAAAAAAGATAGTTTCTCCTTTAGCTCATAACTGGATCTTGTCACAAGTAAACCACCACAAAAAATAAAATGTTTGAGATCAAAATTTGAAGGATCCCACGCCACCAACAAGCCCCCATATTTTCCCATAGAGTTTATAGTTGTAGAAAACCAATCAGGTCTAAGTTTCAAAAAGAAAGTTCTAGCCCTTGTTTCGTCAACCATTGTCTCTTGAAAGAAAATAATGTCTAGAAGATTTATAAGAATAATTTGTCACAAAAAGGCCTGTTTATGGGAACCCCCCACTCCCCTTATATTTAGTGACAACAAGATCATGACTTAGCGTGTGCTAGGGCTTTGATGCCTCTAAGCACCCCATGATCAGTATCAAAAGAAGAAATGCTAACTGGCTCCGAATAATAATTTCAGCTCGATTCCAACCACTTTTTGTCTTTATCGGTTAAATATCACATCCCAACCCATGAGACCAAGCAAAAACCTTACAAACACTAGCACATTTCCCCTCATTGTTATAAGAATCATCGCAAGCCATCGTTTCAGTAGATAAAACTTGATTTAAAGTTGTCTTACCCGGGTAGGTAGTTAGAGGCATCGGTTCGGGGGATCTCATGTAAAGCAAGGACTAAGGAATCTAAAACAGACCCGAGTGAACAGTTACCCATCTCCACCTCCCTTAAACCCACACTATGACGTAAGTCCTAAACTGAAGAAAAAATGGAAACTTCAATCTCACTTAGCAACAAATCATTACAAGGTAGTGGTTCCTGTCCCATACAGTAGCCCACTCCCGAAAACTTAGAAGCAATAATGGGCCCACCATTCCCCAACTCATCCTTTGATGGATGCAGAGAAAAGGTGGTAGGCACCAGAGAAACACAGATAGTACCAAATGATGGACCCAAAGGCAAGTTAGCGGGTTCTGGAGTTCCATTTCGTTCAACACCCAGAGAGGAGCTACTAACCGAGACTCGCGATGTAACATGGGGAAACAAGGACAAGAGGGAATCCATCTCCTAAGAGTCCGAAGGCACCGAAAATTGGGAAAATTTTGTCCCCGACCCAACAGTCTTATCTAACAAAGCTCTTTCCCAGGAAGATAGTGAAAAATAAAGGGTAGGACAGAGTGTTCTCAACTTACCCAAGAAACTACAATCAGTCTTGTCACCATCGAAAGGCTTGCCTCCTAAGTTGTAAGAATTCCAGCCACCCGATGTAACTTCTGGAGTATCTTCGCTGGTGGCCCTACAAAGAAAGGAAGACTCAGAGGAAGCTTCTTCCAAAAATCCCCCATGACAATCATTGTGTACATGTTCGGTTTGTTGGCAACGGGTACAACGAAAAGGGACTCCCAAAAAATCAACTCTTTGTAATCTCAACATACCCCGCCACTCCAACTCAATAGCCTCCGAGAGTCTTGCATGAATGTCTATCTCAACCAAAAATTTACAAAGGAGTTTATCCGGTGTTATAAGAGTTGCTTCATCCACAACTATAAACATGCCTAGTCCATTAGCTACTTCAACTAAAGCCCACTTATTCCACCACTGAAGAGGTAGACCAGGTAGAAAAACCCAAAGGTGACGGAGTTGGAAATACTCCCGAGATGGGTAGAAGTTTATTCTCCATCTCTTAAGCATAATGCTTTCTCCATCCACCTCCTGAGTTGTAAGCATTCTAGCCACCCGAACTAACTTCTGTAGTATCTTCACAGGTGGGTCTACGAAGAAAGGAGGAATCTGAGGAAGCGTCTTCAATATAGCCCTTGAGGCATTCCTTGCGGAGATGTCTGGTTTGTCGACAACGAGTGCATCGAAAAGGGATTCCCAAAAAATCAACTCTCTGTGTTCTCAACATACCACGCAACTCCAGCTCAATGGTCTCTGGGAGTCCTGCATGTATGCCTATATCAACCAAAACTTTGCAAATGAATTTATCAGGTGCTACAAGAGCTACTTCATCCACTGCTATAAACCTGCCTAAACCACTAGCCACATCTACTAGAGATCGCTTATTCCACCATTGAAGAGGTAGACTAGGTAGTAAAACCCAAAGGTGACAAAGATGGAAATACTCCCGAGATTGGTCAAAGTTTATTCTCCACCTCTTTAGCATAATGCTCCCACCATCCAGCACCCACAAAGTATCTAGCAACAGAGAGGCATCCTCCGAGGTACTACACCTAAATCCAAACTAACCTTGAGATAGGTAGTACACCTCCAGACTGTAGCCTAAAAGCGGTTTCCAGCTTGAGTCTACCGAAACTTCAAGTGGCGTATGACAAAACTTGCGATAAGAAAGTCTCTTGACGAGCATACACATGGCCATAGTGAAAGCATCTGCCAATCCGATGTCTGAACCCATTAAAAATCTCTGCTTCGTCTTGTTATCTTTCCACGACTTTAGGCGACCCTGGTCTTGTTATCTTTCCACGACTTTAGGCGACCCTGGTCTCTCCTACTAAAACGACATTCTGTTCCTCCTTCATTTTTGTAATGTTCGTCTAGCTACCCAACAACTTGTTTCTTCTTCCCAAAAAGAAGCTCACTAGTATCACGTTTAGACTTTGCACCTGACAACTAAACTATCACTAATACATCCTCCTCCTGAAGATTTGGTAAGGATTGAAGCAGTTTTGGATCCCGAGCAGAAAGAAAAGTCCCCTTGACAGTCTGTTTGGAATTGAGTTCAATATCTGAATTAAACAGATCAACGTGCTTCCAAATGGTTTCATCATCTGCACTCATAAGTGTAGTGACTTCAGCATCCGTTATGGGACGTTCTAAGAAGGCCACCTAACCCACAACTAACTGGAGGACTGTAGAAAATCCACAAGGGTTAAGGCTGATAAGACACTAACCTAACAGCCAAGGCTAATCCTTGATAAGGCCAGTGCTAGAGAACATTAAAACTCACAAATATCTAGGCATAACTGCAATAAAAGCCACAAAATCCACGCCAGACCCGAAAACCTCCCTCCGAATCTAACTCACTCCCCAAAGAAAGGCATTAAAGGCATTATGCAGGGTGAATTGGTACTATATATTTGTAATAGAAAGTATTACTATTATGTTTTGTACTGCGTAATTCATTTTAAAGACTTGAATCGATACCATTATATTAATTTCAGAGTGATATGCTTGTTTTCCTCTAGATTAATTCCAAAACACTATTATTTCATTTTAGAGACATAAATCGACACCCTTATATCGATAGTAGAAGTGGTTTTATTGTTTACATAGATACGTATTGAGACCGTGGTATAATCCTTGAAAATTCCATTTTAGTTTACAATTGTTTTTGGTTTAATTTATAAATATTATACAATGATATCGAACTTGAAATTGCACCCTCAACAAACATTTATCTTTGGATTACTTATAAATATTACATATGAAATTAAACTCTAAGAATTACGCTACATTTGCTGTGAATTATAAGTAGTATATCATGAAAGCCAACTCAGGAAGTATTACATATAAAATATATTTATATAAATTTTTAAGTGCACTAGTTGTGCTGGACTAAAATGGAAACAAGTCAACGTTATAAATCTCCTTGAGTATAAAATCGACTAGTGCCTCTACCCATTCTAGTTACAAATTATATAAATTCTTAGAGTTGTTTCATTTATAGTTGTATAAATCAAAAATTCAAATTCTACCTACAATCCTTATAAAATTTAAAATAAACTTCTTCTACAATCGAAAAATTAGTTGGTGTCCGTGTGGTAGTCAACGCACTATAAATATATTAGTGTATTAATTTATATATGAGTGATTTTTCCATTGTGCTTAGTTTATATTAGTGTATTAATTTATATATGAGTGATTTTTCCATTGTTATTATTGTGTTGAGGGTGTAAATTCCATTTGACTCAACAGTAGGACTCATGTTCAAATACCAGGTATAAATCGCCAAAATTTTATAGAAACTATATAAAATCCTTAGAAATTTGAATATTTTTACAAATAGATGGCCAAACATTTTACATTTTGCATATTAAGGACTAGTAAGATTAGCCCAGTTTTCTGCATTTTAATATAAATTTCCATCCTTAAAATCATACCTTGTTTAAAATAGCTCCAGATTGATAATAACTAAATTTTGAAGAAGACAACAAGTAGGTTAACCTTTACCAACAACATGTAAACGATATCTCTCTTTAATCAATATTGAACAATAATATTCTATTGATCACGTAGCGAAAATCATCTAAGAATTGAACGAGAACACATTCAAGAGAAACATACAACTAGAAATAATTTTGATTATTGCATAATATAAGGGTATGTGCAAGCTAATGATGGTCTCTCATGACACGTTAGTGGCAATGCAAACCTAGAAAAACAACAATCTGTTAACTTGGAGGGATTATTCAAGGTAGTTTTACAATTAATTTGACTATGGTGTAAGAAGATGAAACTTAGGAAATTGAATTAGCTTTATGAATATACAACTTTTATTGATAGATATTGTGAATAACTATGTCAAATTTTATTTTTTCTAATAATGGTATCTTATTTTTCCAACAAAACATAAGGTATATGCTTTTACCAGAACTATTCGGGTAAACCATAGTGTTCTCGATTGATTGTCGACATTTTGGATCCATATCAGGATCCATCTTCAGGACAAAAAACCTTAAGAAAAATATAGGAGAGGAGCAACAATAAGTACTAAAGAGAGAAGGAAGGAACCCTAAAAGTCTGCTCAATGAAACCCATAAACCTAAAAATAAATTAAGTAATAATTATTTAAGGAATTAATACTAACCAAAACCTAAAAAGCGCTAATACCAAGACAATCAAATATGATAGATAAAGAGTTTTAGGGTTAAGGTAACTATAGTTTTAATAATTATAATAATATTATTAATGTTTTAGGTTTTATCAAGTTAGTTTAGGTTTAAAATAATATTAATAATATTTAAGAGTCATTGTATTTTAATGAAATATGTATTAATGTTAAAAAAAATTATTATTATTATTATTAGAATTAGTAAAATCCCTTGAATTAATACTAAAGGGGGTTCTAAAAAGGTCAAAAAAGTGAGGGGAGTAAAGGAAAGACTAGAGTTAGAGAGGGAGGTCCAGAGACAACAATCAAACATAAATCAAAAGGGGAAGTAGAGAAAGCCTACATTTTCTTACGTTTCTCTTCTTTCACGAATCATAGGGATCCAACTTTCACTAATTTCCAAACTGTTGTCTATATTTAGGTTATTGAGATTCTTAATGATTTCAATTGCTTCCCTAATTCGTGATTTAAGGAGGTGGTCTTCCTTTGATATAATTCTGGTGTCTTCTAAGCGCACATGGTGTTTTGTTGTAAGAGGGTGCTCGACTACTGCTGAGGTGCGAGTATGTTCATTCTAAATGTCATCTCCATGCTCTTTAATCCTGATGTGAAAGGAGCGACTAGTTTCTCCAATGTATCATTTACCACATGGACACTCTATTTTGTATACTCGTTTACATTTGTGATGGTCAAGTTTGTCTTTAAATGATCTCATTTTTTGTTTGATGGTATCAGGTGGTTTGAAAGAGGTCTTAATCTCTTTTTTGTTCAGGAGTTTTGCAATCCTGTCAGTTACTCCTTGGATGTAAAGGAGGTAGGAAGTTGAACTAGGGGTTTGGTTGTTTAGGTATCGAGGTCTATTGTTTGCCCTTCCTAGGAATTTCCTTATTGCATTATCAATGTCTTTGTCCTTGTAACCTATGCTCTCGAAGACTTTGTAGAGGTGATCTTTCTCCTGTTCTACGTGTTCTTTATCTGAAATTCTTATGGACCTTAGGGATAAGGCGTTAATAAATCCTAACTTTTAGGTGGGGTGATGGTGGGATCTTGCATGAAGATATTTCTCTATGTGGGTATTTTTCTGTATACTGAATGCCCAAGTTTCCATGTGGGTATTTTTCTGTATACTGAATGCCCAAGTTTCCCATCTTCTTTCCTATTGATTAGTACACCTAGAAATGGAATGCTACCATTTTATTCAAGTTCCATTCTGAGTTTAATTTCCTTAGAAATATTATTAAGATGCTTGAAGAATTTATCTAGATCTTCTTTCCCATGGGGCCAGAGTACATTAATGTCATCAAAAACTAGCTTCCATATTAATGGTTTCAAGGGATAGGAATCTAGGGCTTTCTTCTCTTTACCTATTTTACTATCCTCCAACCATTCTTTAATACTATTTTGTTATTAGTAAATTAATTTTTTTTAATAATATTAATCTCCCTTGACAAACAAAACTTACATCTATTGTTAATAATTTTATTATTTTCCACCATATTTCATATTTGATTGTCTTGGTATTAGCGCTTTTTAGGGTTTTGGTTAGTATTGATCCCTTAAATAATTATTACTTAATTTATTTTTAGGTTTATTTTTAGTTGACTTTTAGGGTTTCATTGAGCCAACTTTTAGGGTTCCTTCCTTCCCTCTTTAGTACTTATTGTTGCTCCTCTCCTATATTTTTCTTAAGTCTTTTTGTCCTGAAGATGGATCCTGATTGGATCTGAAACATCGACAAACAATCAAGAACACTGTGGTTTATCCAAATACTTCTGGTAATAACTCTCACCGCATAAATCTAATCAATCAATATATGTTTTTGTTTGTGCATGTGTTTAGTACCTTAACGATGGAATGCCATTCCAAAACCTTTTATTCTTGTAGAGAACTCATTTTTCTCGTGCCGTGTATATTTTGGAAATTTTTAATATTAATTTTATATTTTTTTTTAAATTATGAAAGTCAACATATGCCTGAAATTACAACGTATTTTTTTCATGCAGGCTAAGAGGGTCTTGACTTGATCAAAGATTTTTTTTTTTTTAGATCTTAGGTAACAGTCTCCTCTAGTGCCACATATAACTCATTTGAGAAATGGTTAAGACAA
>CBVK0100581423.1:0-11621 GCA_900067695.1 Picea abies
CCAAGACCTGATTTATCATTTGGAGATCTTTGGCTATCTAGGATCTCATCCAATATTTTTGAGTTGTTCATGAACTTGATGTGAGTGTTTGACTTCTCCACTTTCTTTCTAATATCAACAACTTCAGCTTCCAACTTATGGCATGAATCTTATTTTTCATTTACTTGTTTCTTCAACAGTTCCTCTATTCTTTTGGCTTCTTCAATTTTGGTCTTAAGATTGAAATTAACTTCAAGACTTTTTCTAAGCTCATCATCTACCTTCTTCTTTTCTTCTATTCCATTCTTTAGCCTTTTGATCTTTTCTTCTTTTTCTTCTAATTGAGTATTTTTACTTTCTTCTTGTTCTTTGAGAATTTGCTTTAGTGCCATGGTATATCTTGGGTACTTTTCTAGGACTTCCTTGGTGTATTTTTCAAGATACTCAAAAGAAATTGAGTAATTTCCTATTTCACTACTAACATCATCTAACTCAGATAAAACTTTATCTTTAATCTTCAACAAATCTTGCTCTTCATTTATAGGATAACTTTCATCTAATTCTACACAAACTACTTCTAGATTTTCTTCTTCACTTGTAGAGGGACACTCCACATAATCACACTTAGAATTATTGAAAACAGAGGATTTTGGACTATCTTTACCTTCATTGTACTTGATGGAATTGTCTTCAATGTATTCATTTTTGCCTTGATATGTCTTCTCTAGCTTCAAACATAGATCCTTGGTGGAAGTACATTATACCATGCTTTCTTTGATAGAGCTTGAGAGTCCATTGAAAATGGTCTTAGGAGATAATGCATCATTCTTCTTTGCTTCCTTTTGTGCTGCAAACTCTGACTTATTCTTCAAGGGAACTAATCCACCAATAGTTGATTTCCAAACACCTGCTCCTTTTTCCTTCAAATATCTCTTCATTTCTATTCTCCATGCAATGTAATATATCTCATTAAAGAGGGGAACTTCATCTGCATGTTCATCCATTTGTGTGTCCATGGATCTCCTTCAATCTTGTAAGGCTTATGATGAAGGCCTTCTCTGATACCAATTGTTGGACACACACACCACACTAAGAGGGGGGGGTGAATCAATGTAGGGATATTTTTACTCCTTTACAAAAGCACCTTAGTTAGAAATCACCATTTACTCATCATTCATTACTTTCATTTATAACAAGTTGTATGTAAACATATATCAACAAAAAATATCATCAATAAGACATCATCACAAGGAACACAAGGAACAAAATATATATGTATAAGTTTCTTTTGTATTATGGACTACAATCCTTGGGGGTTTTTCAACAACAACTCCATAAGAACACCAACTCTCAATGCAAGACTCAACCTGCAAATCTCAGCACCAAATGAGAAGAGGAATCAATCCTCAACAAATACCAATCTGTCAACATGTATGCGATATGTTTATAGTGCAGCCCGGGTATGTATACAACCTACCTATACTGCAACACACGTATGTACGCTCCCTTTCCCACTATTAGCCTGCATACACCTTCAAAAACTAGGGTTTCTAAAACTTCACAACTTCTTCCCTTCATACCCTTTCTGCCTTTGTCACATCCACTTCTGATCCGTCACTGCACTTTGCCTTTCACTGCCCAATTTGTACTATAACCAATCAAAAACATATCTATGTCATCCAAAAACCTATGAATGCTCCTCAACCATACACCATCACAGATTATAGATATTTCTCAATCAGAACACATCTAAACTACTCAACCAACCAACTACCATATTTAGACATTAATACAACCATACAAATAATGCTTCAAGAATTCACCACACCATGAGAAAATCTAAGCATGAAGACAATATATAAACATACCATATCTTTTGTAGTAGATCTGAATCAATAGAACACCATTTTGGGAACTTTCTTCACACTTTGGGAACTTGGCACCAACACTTGCTCAAGCTTCTATGAATTTTCCCTCATGTACGCTCCCTATTATACTGCCAACTTGCATATGCACACACCATATTATATTGATATCATGTGTATGTACACACCCTATTACACTGATAGACCACGTGCATCTCAAAAACTATGGTTTTTTAGTATTTCTTAATCTCCAAAAATTTCTGAGTCAATACCTCAGAATTACAGAACTTTTGATGCGTCCAAGAGTACCTGCAATGAATCTTTCACCAAGAATAGATCTTCAATATTCTCAAGAGATTCACACTCATAAGAGACTCTTGTTCTCTTATTTATACTTCTCCAAGTATCTTCCTCAGCTAACCAACTCTAACCAGCTTCCTTCTTTTAGGGCTAACCCACTTCTGACCTCTTGTCCACTTCTAACCCACTTTTTCCACTTCTAACCTACTTTTTCCATAAATAGTAACTTCTCCACATCTAGTTGCAACTAATTTATTTTTAATTTTTTTCTTGTTGCAACCACTTAAGCCATGACTAACCACTTTGAATTGTCAACATCTTCTAGGAGCTTCTAGAATAATTTGACATATTTGACCTTCTAGGGGCTTTCTAGACAACACATGAGGGTTCTCCAACTTCATAAGGCCATAACTCTCTAACCATGAGGAGTTATGTGACATTCCACATATCACTGGAAATGGCATGATGAACACTATTCATCTAGAGTAGTCTCACTTACAAATTCATGGATCTTCATTACAATATTCTACAATCAATCCTTGGGTTCCTTAACCATGCATCTAGAATGACTCAACCACTTAACCATTTGGACTTCTCAAAGCATCTCCTCGTGAGGGATTTCACCATAATAGGACCACTTTGGAGTTCATCCATTTGGAACTTCTTATCATCCATGACAAGACAACAATGACCAACCTTTACATCATCCCATCTATATATCAATCCATGACCATACAACACTAGGACACCACTTCCCATCTATTACATCAATTACATCTATAAGAACATAGGCCATCAATCAATACATCAATGATAATATAACAAGAAAATAATTCTTTGACATCAATCATTTGACATCAATGACAACATAATGCAACATCAATTACAAGCTTGGGTTGCAATTCCTCAAACAATGCCATTGGTATATCCAAAGCACTTGTGCAACTTCTGGTGAGGGCTTGTACAAGGGATTGAATTGGCTTTCCAAAAACATTGCAAACAAGGCTTGAAGAAATATGGTGAACTGGGTTCCTAGAATTTTGTAGGGAAATGTTGTCTTATTTCATTTTTGTCAGAAACAATTTGAAGAAATAACGTTCTAAATGTGCAGTCAAACTAACTTTTAACCACTTATATTTACTCAATTTCCTCCATGTGTTGGATTGTTCCAATCTGCTAGGAATGAACTAATTTATATATAGCTCGTTGAACTTAAATGGTAAAGCATGAGTAGTTATTATGAAGGTAGGTGATGATTATGACATTGTCTTTGTGTGGTGAGCATAGACATTACTAAACATGTTCTAATTGATTTCAAACATATATTCATATTACAAGCTTTATTGTCCAAGATTACACTCTCAAATGCATTTTGCCAGACCACCTATTTATTGCAATAGGTGAACTTCCCAAGCACCTACATTCAATGATGCCTCTTCTTAGTGTATGATAAATAGAAGAGTTGTCTCTTGTAACAAACACATCAAAATAGATCAAACATTCCCTCTTTTGGTAGAAGGTTTTGGTATTTGCAAGTTTTTTATTTTGTGTCTATGATATTGTTTCCAATGTCTACACAACGAGGATCCTAAGCTTCCTTCACCCAACTATGGATCACAACTTTTGGCCAGACATGCACTACGAAGTAGCATAGAAGAATTTCTTCTCAATATGCATTAAATGTAGAATCATACCGGTCAATAATAATTTCAAGATCATCACTAAAGTTACCTCATGATAAACCTTGGGTACAAATTTCAATAACACCTTGAACAATCACTAAAAACCTCCCAACAACATAGTGATGTAGGCCATGATCTATCACGATAATCTAAACCACCTAATGAAGAAAAAGATAAAACTTAATATATAGATAAGATCGCAAATCCCAAACCTCACGCCATTTCTAAAACCCTTCAATCAACTTTGTTAAATTCCATCAACTTATTAATTTAATATTAAAATTTATAAATAAAACTATATCATATTAGTTTATAAATCAAAACTATATCATATTAATATTTGGGGCGTCTATATATATATATAGCTACATTAATATTAGTTTATAAATTAAAACTATATCATATTAATATTTGTGGGCGTCTTGGTGTATATATAGCTATATTTTCATAAGGATTGACCATTCTTGGAGACATTTTATGCATTACTTTTTCTTTCATTAAAAAAACGCAATATTTCATGTTGCGTCTGGCATGATCATCGCCTTACACCATAAAACACGGGTGCTCACACTTTTTATATTTTTATTATTTACTACGAATAGCCGGTGATAATATTTTAATTTTAAAATTCAAGATTTTAGTTTTAAAATTTATTGAGATAATATGTGATTCTCCAACCTAATTAATAACAACATTTTCATATGGGGATCTTTATATTTTTGTTATTTACTACGAATCACCGATGATAATATTTTAATTTTAAAATTTAAGATTTTAGTTTTAATTAATAACAACATTTTCATATGGGGATCTTTATATTTTTGTTATTTACTACGAATCACCGATGATAATATTTTAATTTTAAAATTTAAGATTTTAGTTTTAAAATTTATTGAGATAATATGTGATTTTTCAACTTAATTAATAACAACATTTTCATATGGGGATCTTTACTTAGAAATTTTAAACATATAGTTTTGAGTTTTTTTTTTAAGAATTTGATTATAAATTTAGATGAAATCAAAATTAACTGTTGTTTAAATTACATTTGAAATTATGCAAAATTAAACTTAATCATGATAAGGTGCTTTACAATAGATGAAAAAAACTAATCATAATAATCTTCTAATTAAACTAATTAATTTTTATCCATTTAAAAAAAAAATACATTTAATTTATTATAAAAAATTAAAACAAACCAACATACCCTAATTAATTTTTATCCACTTTTAAAAAAAAATTAAAAAGACATTTAATTTATTATAAAAAATTAAAACAAACCAACATACCATCAAACATCAATTCTAAAATGTTTTAAATGTTCCCTTTTTATATGTGTACTTGTTACTTCACCTAATGAATAAGTATACTAGCACAGCGGCTAACTCATGGCTGAGAATGCTATCGGGCTTTGCGGCTTTGTTAATTATATCATTTGAATATTTCATGTGTAATAAAAGATCTTCTTGATATAATGATCAAACTGAAGTTATCTTCATCAAAACAGAGACTCACCCATTCGAGAAGAAGCTTAAGAGAGGCAGGCAGTCTTGTGTCCACGCACTTTCTCCCACTTACGATCTCAAGAACCACGATCCCTTTCAGCCTTTTCAGTTAATTGCCCATGCATATTTGAGTGCAGTGTAGCCTATGCCTTTTACCAAATTCATGAAAGACACAACCGCTAACTCACGAACGCTCCATGCTCATGTAATAGGAGGGTCGGCCATCGAATACGAAACGCGCGGGCAAATGAGATGCACAGACAGTTGAGGAGGAAGTTGAAGTAGTGCCCGTTAATAATCTAAACGTGGCAATTATATGGTGCTATAGTAATTTCTTAATATGATTAGGTAAATGTTAAAAAGTATAAAAGATCTTCTTGATATAATGATCAAACTGAAGTTATCTTCATCAAAGCAAAACAAAGACTTACCCATTCGAGAAGACGTTGAAGAGAGGCAGGCAGTCCTGCGTCCATGCACTTTCTCCTGCTTACGATCTCAAGAACCACGATCCCTTTTAGTTGTTAACTCGCGAATGCTCCATGCTCATGCAATAGGAGGGTGAGGAGGAAGTTGAAGTAGTGCTCGTTAATAATCTAAACGTGACAATTATATGGTGTTACAGTGATTTCTTAATATGATTAGGTAAATGTTAAAAAGTAAACAGTTTAACGGATGCATTCAAAAATACAAAGAAATTATGAAAAATAAATCACATTCATTGATTTGGGAGGACTACTAAAAATATGCCAACATCTTTAATTATTAGCCATCATATTAAAATTTTAGATTAAAAAGTCATTAATCATACCTATTACCAATAGACGTAAATATATCAACATACTATATACAAAATAAATATAAAAATATAAGGGGAGTTCACTGGACTAAATGTGCAGTCCAAATCATATAAACGTAGCTATTAACTGGAGTTAATTAAAAATATACATAAAAGTCATTGTCTTTTGCACAGGATTTCCTGCACAGTAAATTTGAATCCTCATCTATTTGTCTCAATAGATGTTGTTCCTCTTCGACGCTCAAGAAATGAGGCTATAAGCTTTGGGTCAAAAAGGGGATAGTCCCATTGTTCATTCTCTGTTTCCAGTAGATACACCTGGTCAATAAAAATGCTCTCAATCCGTCAGCCACTCTCTCAAGCTTCCAACTGCACGAAGCTCAGGAGTACGTGGAATAATAATACCGCCAAGATCATTAGGCTTAGCTCTTACCTGCATTCTTCTTTTACCTGCATTTGTCTCCGTGGATTGATCTTTTTCTAAATTTTCCTCTGCCATATTAGTGTTTTCCTGACTGTCACTCTCTTCTGAAATTCTCTGTGGGATGCCATTGTTTTCCTCCATGCCATTGTTTTCTGAAACTGCTTGTTTGATGCCATTGTTTTCCTCACTACTATTGTTTTCTGAAACTGTCTGTGTGATGCCATCGTTTTCCTCACTGCTATTGTTTTCTGAAGCTATCTGTGGGATGTAACTGTTTACATCATTTTTCGTGTCACTTGGCTCAACAGGGGGCTGCAGTTCGATCTCGAAAAAGATATCATCATAGTCTTCATTATGTGAATGTGATGGACATGAATACAGCCTAGATACTGGAGTCGAGCTAAATTCATTGATAGTTTCCATGCGTTCTTGTCCTAAATAATAAAGATGCATTTTGGAGTTTCTATCCCAAATGGGTTTCTTCCTCTTGGCAAGAGAGAAATTATATTCCTCCATTGAATGAAAACTTGCCACAGATTTCGATCTTGAAAACCTTGCGCGGGAACTCTTGTCAACCAGTTCCTCCCGAATGTCACTACTTTTAGCAGAAATTGAAATTGAATCTGAGTCTACATCTTCCGTTAGCTCGCATGTAAAATTGATCTCTGTAGGTTTAGATTCTTCTGATTCTCCCTCTGCAGATTCGTGTTTTTCTGATTTTTCCTCTTTCAACGAACTCTCTGATTGCAGATCTGAGATTCCTCTACCACGGTTTCCACTAATAATTCTTTCACCTGTAAATGTTTCAGTATGTTAGTGGTTTGAAATCTTAAATCGGCTTATGCTTGTTGCGAACTAAAAATTTGAAGATTACTCATTAAAACAAAAGTTAATGATGAGGAAAATAATTTAAATTTTACAGCAGCTTCGCAGAATGAAAATGCTTCTGATTAGTGGCTCCTCTTTAAAAAGCCATTTGCCTGTGAAAAGGCTCACTAATGGTGCTTAATGTATTTAGCTAAGTGTAACGCTCCAAGAGTTTACAGAAAGCAATTTAAAATGGGAAAAAAATGGAAAGGTAACCATTTCAAATTGAATGCTTTAAAATTCTGATAGTGTATTTGGATCAGTAAGAATCTCAGATCAGGTGCCAATAGACAAATAAAAATTCTTTACTTCAGAAGGAAATCGAAGAGAAACGAATTTCAACAAGCAAAGCAAGAAAAGGGCTCACCTTCAGAATCTTCGCTGATAAAAGAAAGTACATTTTGGTGCTCTGATGGAGCTGGGAGTTTCTTGGCAAGCTTATTGGCCTTGCAAATCCGAGCAACAAATTCATGGCTGTTTGGAAGGACCAAGTCGTCTCGTGTTGGTACCACTGTGACCGGAGGAGACGGCAGCTCCAAATTCTCTTTGAAGCTGGTTGTTCTTAAAACCCTCTTGGAATATACGCAACCCATCCCTCCAATATTCACACATCCAATTCCGCTCTAACCTCGATTTTGGATAACTTCAACTGTATTGATTTCTCTGTGACAACAATCAGCAAAACCCCCGATCACAAATCCATGGACGTCACCTAAAAAATTATCAGAATGCAGGAACTCGTTCAGAGATAAAAAAAAAAAATAATTTCTTCTGCGGGGCTAAGTTTTAACATATGACACTGGTAGATATAAAAAGTAAAGGAAATATATGAACCTGCAAATTTTGGCTTTAGATATCAGTTCACCAATTGTCAACTGTCACTGTTTGTAGCTTATGTGCAGTGCCTGCATGTATTTCAATGGTAAGTTTTGATCATAAAGCTTACTAACCTAGATTTTAAATTCAGTTATTTTCATTTTGATGGTATAGTTTCAGTGTGTTTGTAGCTTATGTGCAGTGCCTGCATGTATTTCAATGGTAAGTTTTGATCATAAAGCTTACTAACCTAGATTTTAAATTCAGTTATTTTCATTTTGATGGTATAGTTTCAGTGTTTGTAGCTTATGTGCAGTGCCTGCATGTATTTCAATGGTAAGTTTTGATCATAAAGCTTACTAACCTAGATTTTAAATTCAGTTATTTTCATTTTGATGGTATAGTTTCAGTGAAGTTCGTGATTTATGTTATAATCAAAGTTTAGTCTTTTTACAGTTTCAGTGAAATTCTTTTATAGTTTCAGTGAAGTTTGTGATGAAGATAGAATTATATATCTTTGTATGAAGATATATGAACCTGTAAATGCTTTTTTGACATTAGATATCACTTGACCAATTGTCAACTGTTACTGTTTGTAGCTTATGTGCAGTTCCCGTATATATTTCAATAGTAAGTTTTAAGCATGAAGCTTACTAACCTAGACAATTCAGTTCTTTTCTTAAATTCAGTTCTTTTTTTTATGGTATAGTTTCAGTGAAGTTCTTGATTTATCTTATAATCAAAGTTCAGTCCTTTTATAGTTTCACTGAAGTTTGTGATGAAGATAAAATTATGTATCTTTGTATGAAAATATATGAACCTGTAAATGTTTTTTTGGCTTTAGATATTAGTTGAGTCAACTGTTACTATTTGTAGCTTATGTGCAGTTCCCATATATATTTCAATAGTAAGTTTGGAGCATAAAGCTTACTAACCTAGACCTTAAATTCAGTACTTTTCTTTTTAATGGTATAGTTTCACTGAAGTTAGTGATTTATTTTATAATCAAAGTTCAAAGTTCAGTCCTTTTATAGTTTTAGTTAGTCTTTTTATAGTTTTAGTGAAGTTTGTGATGAAAATAGAATTCTATATCTTTGTATGAAAATATATGAACCTGCAAATGTTTTTTTGATTTTAGATATCAGTTGACCAATTGTCAAGTGTTATTGTTTGTAGCTTATGTGCAGTTCTCTTATATATTTTAATGGTAAGTTTTGAGCATAAAGTTTGCTAACCTAGACCTTAAATTCACTTCTTTTCTTTTTGATGGTATAGTTTCAATGAAGTTTGTGATTTATCTTATAATCAAAGTTCAGTCTTTTTATAGTTTCAATTAGTCCTTTTATAGTTTTAGTTAGTCTTTTTATAGTTTTAGTGAAGTTTGTGATGAAGATAGAATTATTTATCTTTGTATAAAAATATATGAACCTGCAAATGTTTTTTTGGCTTTAGATATCAGTTGACCAATTGTCAAGTGTTATTGTTTGTAGCTTATGTGCAGTTCTTGTATATATTTCAATCCTAAGTTTTGAACATAAAGCTTACTAACCTAGACCTTAAATTCACTTATTTTCTTAAATTTAGTTTTTTTTTTTTTTTTATGGTATAGTTTCAGTGAATTTCGTGATTTATCTTATAAGTTCAGTTATTTTATAGTTTTAGTTAGTCTTTTTATAGTTTCATTGAAGTTTGTGATGAAGATAGAAATTCAGTTCTTTTCTTTTTGATGGTATAGTTTCAGTGAAGTTCGTGATTTATCTTATAATCAAAGTTTAGTCCTTTTATAGTTCCAGTTAGTCTTTTTATAGTTTCAGTGAAGTTTGTGATGAAGATAGAATTCTATAGCTTATGTGCAGTTCATGTATGTATTTCAATGGTAAGTTTTGAGCATAAAGCTTACTAACCTAAACTTTAAATTCAATTCTTTTCATTTTGATGGTATAGTTTCATTGAAGTTCGTGATTTATCTTATAATCAAAGTTCAGTCCTTTTACAGTTTCAGTTAGTCTTTTTATAGTTTGAGTAAAGTTTTTTATAGTTTCAGTGAAGTTTGTGATGAAGATGGAATTATATATCTTTGTATGAAAATATATGAACCTGCAAATGCTTTTTTGGCGTTAGATATCAGTTGACCAATTGTCAATTGTTACTATTTGTAGCTTATGTGCAGTTCCCGTATATATTTCAATGGTAAGTTTTGAGCATAAAGCTTACTAACCTAGACAATTCAGTTCTTTTCTTAAATTCAGTTTTTTTTTTTTTTATGGCATAGTTTCACTGAAGTTCATGATTTATCTTATAATCAAAGTTCAGTCCTTTTATACTTTTAGTTAGTCTTTTTATAGTTTCAGTGAAGTTTGTGATGAAGATAGAATTCTATATCTTTGTATGAAAATATATGAACGTGCAAATGTTTTTTTGGCTTTAGATATTAATTGAGTCAATTGTTACTGTTTGTAGCTTATGTGTAGTTCCCGTATATATTTCAATAGTAAGTTTGGAGCATAAAGCTTACTAACCTAGACCTTAAATTTAGTTATTTTCTTAAATTCAGTTCTTTTCTTTTTGATGGTATAGTTTCAGTGAAGTTAGTGATGAAGATAGAATTCTTTATCTTTGTATGAAAATATATGAACCTGCAAATGTTTTTTTGGCTTTAGATATAAGTTGACCAATTGTCAAGTGTTACTCTTTGTAGCTTATGTGTAGTTCCCATATATATTTCAATGGTAAGTTTTGAGCATAAAGCTTACTAACCTAGACCTTAAATTTAGTTCTTTTCTTAAATTTAAGTTTTTTTTTTTTATGGTATAGTTTTAGTGATTTTTTTTTATGGTATAGTTTCAGTGAATTTCGTGATTTATCTTATAAGTTCAGTCATTTTATAGTTTCAATTAGTCTTTTTATAGTTTCAGTGAAGTTTGTGATGAAGATAGAAATTCAGTTCTTTTTTTTATGGTATAGTTTCAGTGAAGTTCGTGATTTATCTTATAATCAAAGTTTAGTCCTTGTATAGTTTCAGTTAGTCTTTTTATAGTTTCAGTGAAGTTTGTGATGAAGATAGAATTATATATCTTTGTATGAAAATATATGAACCTGCAAATGTTTTTTTGGTTTTAGATATCAGTTGACCAATTGTCAAGTGTTATTGTTTGTAGCTTATGTGTAGTTCTCGTATATATTTCAATGGTAAGTTTTGAGCATAAAGCTTACTAACCTAGACCTTAAATTCACTTCTTTTCTTTTTTATGGTATAGTTTCAATGAAGTTTGTGATTTATCTTATAATCAAAGTTCAGTGCTTTTATAGTTTCAGTCAGTCCTTTTATGGTTTTAGTTAGTCTTTTTATAGTTTCAGTGAAGTTTGTGATGAAGATAGAATTCT
>CBVK0100581424.1:0-11620 GCA_900067695.1 Picea abies
TTATCATTTAAATAATCCATATTGATTTTGTCACTTTACTTTATCATTTAAATAATGATTTCTTCTTTTCAAGCACTTTTATTTCTTTGACCTTTTGGGGCTTCAAGCCATCATATGGGGGTCCTCCAACTTCATAAGGCCATAATTCTCAAACCGTGAGGAGTTATGTGACATTCCACATACCACCAGAAATGGCATGAAAAACACTATCCATCTAGGATAGTTTCATCAACAACTTCATTGATCTTCATCTCATTATTCCACATACAAGCATGGGTCATCCAACCGTTCTCCTAGGATAACTCAATCCGTAAAGCATCTTCCCATGAGGGCTTTCACCATAAGGGGACCACTTTGGAGTTCATCCATTTGTGCACCTTATCAACCATGATAAGACACTAATGATTCATCTTTGCATCGATTGGTTTCCACTTGGACATATATCATTCTCATCAAGGGCATGATTTCAATCAATTACTTGACATCAATCAATGACATCAATCAAACCAAACCATTTACATCAATGACATATGATCCAACAATCTCCCAAATAATCAAACCATTGGCATCAATGACAACATGATTCAACACCAAAGTTGTCAAACTTGTACAACCTAGTAATACCATCAACAATTCTAGTTGCGAGGACATGGGTAGGATATTTTAAATCCTTAATTACAACTTGGTGAAGTGAAAGCTCTACGGTTTTACCTTCACCTGAACGAGTTATCTTATATATTGATAGTAGGTTGCATGAAATACTTAGAACACATAATACATCATTGAAATGACCATTATCTACCTGAATTTTTCCATTTCTTACAACACTAAGATATCTATCATCACCAACAAATATTTTCTTGTTGTTACATTTATTTAGACCATAAAATATGGCTTTATCCTTATCCATATGATAATATGCTAGAGAATCAATAAGCCACTCATAAGAATATGTAGAAGTTGCATTGAAGGAGAAACCAGAAGCAGAAAGTGTATGTCCATGAGAAGAAGAAGAAGAAAAAGAATAAATATTGATGTTGTGCTTCTTCACCACTACTTCTAAGGCCTCCATATTTTTAAAACATGTAGACTCCACATGACTACATTTCCCACAAAAGTTGCAATGTTTGTCACCAGTCTTCTTACTTTTGGATTTTACGCCTTTGTCACCATTAGGAGTAAAAATTGGCAAAGAGGGTTTGAGACCCTTGTTTTGCTTATTGTTGTGGCAAGGATGTTGCTTCTTGGGATTCTTGGATTTATATTTCTACTGTACCACTAAGGCTTTGTTTGATGTACCTACAATGCTGATCAATCTAAGTTGCACAAGCTTATATTTCTCTCAAATTAGAGCATCAAAAAAGGACTCAAGAGAGGGTTCTTTATAAGTACTCCTTATAGCTTATCTAGTGGCATAAAAGGTATATGATACATCGTACCATTACAAACCATAATCACTCCCTAGATATGCTAGGAACTCCCTTGATGAGCCATCATACCATTCACGACCATACTTACCACTTTCCATCATTATTCCCCCCTTGTTTCCTTATCTCTTGGGATTTTAGGGTGTATTAACCCAAGAAGGGGATGTCCCTAATTCTATGGGAAGAAGCGGATGAAGGCCCAGAGGGGTTGATGTTGGATAAGATATAAAATCATTGTATAAACCTTCCAGATGCTTCGCTTAGGGATCACCCAAGAAATAAATGAAACACTTATCTTTGAGTAGAGGGGACCCACAATATAATAAATAATTCTTAAAAGGTTAGTTGAAGGATAGGAGGTCTCATCAAGAGATGACCTATCATGTCCATTAATATCTAGTGGTATGACATTACCATCATCTAGTCACCAAACCAGGGTAATGACTCTCAGTTGCATGGCTAAGAGGAAGGGGGTCTCATCACGAGCCAACCTTCTCATTTCCATTAGGCGTTTATGGGTGACATTGACATCATCTAGTCACCATGCTAGGTAAGTGACATTCAATCTCTCCTTATGCTATATTTAAATAAAATACAAAGAAATAAAGATAAAAGGAAATTGATGGGCTTGGAAAAAGTGCATTGTGGATGAAGGTACCACACACCCTCTACAAAGGCACCCATGAATGAGACACTACGACCGCTTGTATGTCATGATCCCTATGCCCGTTGAGTCTTAACCCCAACCACCTCATCCACTTTGCATGGCTTAGAAATGGATCTCTTGCAATCTCTCATTGACCTAGGGTAAGATCTATCCAATAGGACACCTTGTTAACCCTCCCATATTCAAGCATTACAAGTCGCATAGTGTCTTTCAGCAGTTAATTTTTTGATATAGTAATCTTTGATGCACATGCTTAGATAGATTATTTATTGATTGGTTTCAATTATCATGATTTTATGACTTGAGATCCTTGTAGGACATGCTAGTTTGTCTTTGCAGGACCTAGTTGGTGGACAGTTTTGGGAGAACAATCCTAGCTTGGGCTTCCTTGGGGATACAAGTCCACAGGTTGGATGTCAGGGGCCTGCATGCCATATGAGAGAGATCAGACTTGGAAGGACTTAATGATGACTTGGATGACATAACCCATCCCCCACATGCCAATCGTTTTTCCTAGGAGACGCAAAACATCACTTCTAGAGACGTGGCATCACCTAGGGGGCCAAGGCTTGGTGGTGAGGTGACACTCATTTATACTTGGAATTTTTTAGGAGAATAGGGTCTTCACCATGATGAGATCATCTAGATGCTTTACATGTGGCCTTTTTAGGCCTATCTATGCTTCTCCAACACCAACAAATTCCTCAAAGTGGCAAAACATCCCCTAAAGGGGTGGCGTCCTTCTAAAATTAGGGTTTTCTTATGTGTAAAAGTGAATTTTAAATGAATTACTTTGTAAAGGGGGCAAGATTAGGGTTGTTTACCCCTAATATTGTGTTTTACCCATTAATTTATGGATCAGTCACCTTGGTGACATTTGTATAAATAAGAGATCATAAGATCTTATTTGAACATAACTCTCCCTCATTGTGAGAGGACTTGTTCTAAAATTTTCAGATATCTTGGCTCTTTTATCTCTTTTGCACTTGTTTATGGATATATTTATGAATGGTTGATGGAGGAGGTCTAGCACTAGCTTTGGATGATGCTTTCTAGCTCTTATGGTGGATTATCTTGACATTTATCTTGATATTGGTATGGTTTTTTACTATTATGCTATCATTTTTTCAAGTCAAGTATTGTTATGCTAGGAGATAGGTGGTAAGTATAAGTTCATACACCCCCACCATAGCCTTCATCATTTTATGCTTCATCTCATTGATTTCACTCGGGTTTTCTAAGAAAAGTATAAGGGCATACACCCTCTTAGCTTAAACCTTAGCTAGAGAAAATTGCCTTGGAAAGTAAAAGGGATTACACCCCCAAGGAGGTAGCTTCTCCAGATCATGTTTATTTGACTCCATTAACCCAATAGTAAAGGAATTGGTCATACTTTTTTGCATTGGAGATATAAAATCATTGCCTCCGGAAACATAGTTTATTATCTTTTGAAAGTTTTCTTGCTTGAAGTTGATTTGCCTCATTGAGAGGAGTTTTCCCCCACTAGGGCGTCCCCTCTCTCCCAATAATCTAATTGTTGTTACAAACTTTAACCTACATCCGTTAGGGCTGCATCATCCTAGCCACTAACACTCTCATAACTCCTAAACTAACCCTATTCTAACTCCTAAATTTTCCTCACTTACTCTACTAACTAGGGTGCATGTTTTGGGCTAGTTCTTGGCACTTTTGTGTGGTTGATTTTTCTGTTGCTTTCCATTGAATGATACATACATAAGGCTGCAATTTTATTCAGAAAATACATGTTTACAACAGCCATCTTCTCTTGCCATTTTTCATCCTATATTCATTGCTAAGTTTGATGTTGATTTACTTAACTAGTTTAGATATTTGTGTGTTGATTTAGATATTTTACTTGCTGATATAAACTATCATCTACTGCTGCAAATTAGGGACAAAAATATTAACTTGCTGTTGATTTAGATATTTTACTTGCTGATATAAACTATCATCTACTGCTGCAAATTAGGGACAAAAATATTAACTTGCTGATCCAACTAACATATATCATTGCAAAGTGTCTTTTTTTGTGTCTCGGGCAAGTACAATCGTCCGAAGAAGTACTATACTTGTGGGGAAACAATTACTTGACTTATAAGGAATATATTCCTACCTTTTATTCCACTTAGACTTGACCTCTAGGGATTCACTTCCATTTCCTTCCATCTCCATCTCAAACCCCCTAGGGTCATCAAGATCACCTCCCTAGAGTGACCTAGTCACCCTTGAAGTGTGGGACCTACATCAAGGTGACATTGGTTGTAGGATTCCCAAGTTGTAGCACTTTCTTTGTGGTTGGGTAAGAATTTGTCCAAACTACAACTTGCACTATAACATTTTGGCACCATTTCTAGGGAATATTTTGAATCTTCTTCATACCCTAATGACACTTTGGTAAGCTATCCCAAATCCTTTCCCTTATCTTACCTGGAGACTCCACCCGAGGAACGTTCCCTTTCCACCTTTCTTGACAAGTTCATTTTGAAACTCATCTGGTGACTCCACCTTCCTAAAATCCTTCTTTCCCCAAACCTTTTCCCCCTAGGAGGTTCAAACCTTCTAAGGTTTACCAAAGAAGGCCTCCTCTCAATTCTCCTGTTTCTAAAACCCTTTTCCATAAATCCCTTCCTCTTGTTCCAATGGCTCGGCCTTGGGCAAGAGACCTATACAAACCCCTTAACATGGCCAATATCCAAGATTACCCTAACAAGATGCCAACAAAAGTCAACAAGTGGTTTCCAAAGTTCCCAGGAAACAATGCAATAACTATCGAAGACCACATTATGTCATGGGATGGGATATGGACAATGCATGTATTGACCATGAAGATGTGGCCATCATACTATTTGCTTCATCATTAACTGAAGAAGCTCTTGATTGGTTCAAGGGACTCCTTGATAATCATATTACGACCTATGATTCTTTTTCCGCCTTATTTAAAAGTAGATAGTCGAGAAAAGAAGATGGTGGGACACTTGGGACTCAGTTCAATCAAATAAATAAAAAGGAGAATGAAAGGGTAAGGGAATTCATTTGAAAATTTGACAGGTTGTACAATCAAATTCCAACATATTACCGTCCTACAACATCGTCAGTTCATCTCCTTTACATGAATGCTTTTGAAGGGTATTTCTGATACATTCTTAAACAAAAAAATCCCAAATCATTGGTAGAGGTTAAAGAATTCAGTATCGACATCGAAGAGAATCTCCTTGATTTAAAAATAGAACCTTTTCAGTATCCCCACAACAAGACAGAATCAAGGATGAAGGTTTCCAACAACAGTGTTCCTGATCTGATTGTTCTCCTAACTCAGAAGATAGATCAAATGAATACTCAGTTTTTTCAGGTGTAGAATCAACTTATGAACCGTATGACTACAGTGGAAAGAAATCAATTTTCTCCCACACCTCAGTTTTCCATACAACAGAGAGATGCCATCGGTTGGAAACCAAGACCTCAACAAGAAGCAAAGGCCTTTGATACCTTGAAACTTGTTGGGACAATTGATATAGAAGCTTGGTGTCTCCCATGCCAAGAACCCCACAGGGAATATGGATGTCCCCGACAAGATGAAGATTATCCTAATGATATAAACTTCATGATTTGCAATCTCAACGATGAAAAAGTCACTCAAGAGAGATCAATGAAACTAGAATAATAGGAGAAAGAGATGGGAGACTCTATTCCTTAAGTAAATTGAAATATGATCAGAAGAAGGAATTAAGGAGGAGGGAAACTCTAACCTACAGAAGAAAAAATTCTTCAGCCCCTTCATCATAGCCTAATACTCCTCTTCCATTAGCAGAAAAGGTGGCTCCACCACCTCCACCGACGGTATGTGAGTTTCTTCCTAGCCAACTTCCACAGATGACATTCAGTTGAATATAGATGTTGCAAACATGTTTGGAAGACTGAATATGACAGTACCAGTGACAGAGATGTGTAATATCCCTTCAATAAAGAGGGAAAATTTGAAAATCTTACAGGTTTCAGCCGAGAAGGAGGATCCTCCCATCATATTAAACACTATGTATCTCAATCAACCAAGAGAAAACCCTCATTTATATCTTTCATTAGGTGTGAATGAACTTCGTTTGAACAATTGCATGCTTGATTCAAGGGCCTCAACAAATTTCATATCATTGAATGTAACGAAACAACTTGATTTGAAGATAATATAGAAATTTTAATACAAATTATGTATTGCCTAGATTCTCCTGATCTAACAATTATATGCCATTGTTAAATACAAAATCATTTCTACAAATATTCTTGTGGAATTTAAAACATGATCATCAATTGAAATATCAAGAAGAAAGATCAATCACACATAACACAGATGTTTTACCGAGAAATCATAAAGCTAAAAACCCCACTATCATATATTATGTATATATAATGGATCATGAAACAATCTCATACAAAATCTAATCCAAGAGCTCTCAGTACAATATACAATCACCTCACACTGTCATACAAAAATTGGCAAATGCATGTGACAATTTACTGCCTCCAGACAACCTGCCTCCTCTACGTAATCCCTACTGATGGAAATCCCTGCAATGAATGAATCCCTCTTGCCTAGGTTGTGCATTCCTCATGGGCACATCCACTGTGTGTGTGGTTGCATGAGTGCACTCACTAATGTCACAATTGATAGTCAAACTGTCCCTTTCACCTGCTATCTCAACTACGTCTCCACTAGATCTGACATGCATGTAGTTAACAGTGGTAAATCTTCAGTTTCATGTGAGATCACTGATTGTGAATTAATTAATAATTAATTCACTGGTCTCTCACTAGTGTAAGTTTAGTTACAACTAGTACAACTGAGCTTAACTCACTTAACTGAGTTAAACTACTTCACAACTCACATAACTACACATCCAACTCTGTTACAACTTCGAATCACTTGGTTACAACTAATTTGACTTGCATGTCGCACCAGTCAACCTTTGAACTCAAATTTCTTATAGCTAACTGATTTTCCACTTCAATTGACTATTTCCAAGTTCTCATTGAGAATAGACTAATATTTATTGTCCAACTATTATTAAGGGATAATAATAGTCGACATACATCTATAAATAGAATTCGCTCATCATATATAAATAGACATCATCTAAAAATAGACTTCCACCTAAAAATAGCCTGAGGCTCCATCCTAGTGTAGGTGCATAATTTTCACTAGGATATTCTTGTTGAATCTCAACACTCCCTCTCAACAAGAAATGAATTATCCTTCACCCCGATCATGTCTCTATTGTATTCGAATTTTCTCCTAGTGAGCACCTTCGTCATAATGTCTGCATCCTGATATTCCGTAGGAATGTACTAAAGCAACATGATCTTCCGCTGCACATATTCTCTGATATGATGATAAAGGATATCTATATGCTTATATCTATCATGAAACACAAGATTAATCGAGAGTTTAATGCAACTCTGATTATCACAATGAATCTGACTGTCGCATCTAAATGAGAACCAAACAAACCAACCAATATATTTCTCATCTAGATAGCCTCACATGCAACTTGACACGCTACCATGTATTTTGTTTCTGTTCAACTGAGTCCCATGAATATTTGTTTCCTGTTGTACCAAGAAACAGTTGTAGATCTGATACTAACGATCCCCCCTGATGTGCTCTTTCTGTCCATTGGGTTGCCCACCCAATCTGCATCCATGAAGCCATGCAACTTCACCTCATCTATTTGTCTGTACCATAAGCCATACTCATATGTGCCCCTCAGGTATCTCAGGACATGCTTACCCGCCTTCCAAAATATCTTGGTAGGCTTAATCATCGCTTGAATCAACTGGTTAACTGCATAGAAAATGTTCAGTCTCATGTTCACTAAATACATTAGTGAACCCACTAACTGTCGATAGATAGTAGCATCCACTACCTCTCCAGAAGTAGCATCCTCTTTCTTCCAATTTCCTGGAAGAGGAGTATCCATGGGTTTGCATCCCTCCATGTGAAACTTACCCAGTATCTCCCTTGCATACTTACCTTGAGACAGTTTACCATCTCGCTGCCATATTTCCAATCCAAGGAAATAATGAAGAAGGCCCATATCCTTAATCTCAAAATCCTTTGCAAGGTCCTCCTTGCATGAGTGTATCAGCTGCTCATCACCATTCATTATTAAATCATCAACATAAAGAACAATGATTAAAATCTTAACCTTGTAGATCCATCTCGAACCTACCACTTATTTGTCAACCGGTCCTGGGAGAATTTCCCATGCACTGTTTTTGACAATGGAGTCATACTCCTCCACCATTGCATCAACCCAAGTGGGATCCTACACTGCTTTTTGAAAGGAATATGGTTTAGTCACAATACATTTTCTCATGAGATCCATGTATCCAGTAAATCGATCAGGAGATTTTCTCTGTCTGTGCTGTGAAGTAGGGGATCCTACATTCTTTGCAGCATCTAGTCTCAATCTATCAACTTCTGTGGTGCGCTTTATGCCATTTCTTATGGATGACTCTGCATGAGTGGCTTCCTCCACTCCATGAACCTCCTCATGTGGCTGATCCACATCTTGAGACTCATCTTTAGGAACCAACAGATCCTCCTCTGCATGCAAGTCTAGCTCTTTCTCAAGAGACAACTACATGGCTTTACCCTCATCGAATTTTATATCCCGCATAAAAGTCATCTTACTATTAGGAAAATAGACATGATAATTATGAGGTATTTCTGTGTACCCCACAAATATCCCAACTTCAGCAGTCGGCTCCAGCTTCTTCCTGGCGTTCTTGGTCACATGCACATAAACAGATGAGCCAAAAATCTTAAAATGGGAAACATCAGGTTTCTTACCAGTGAAAGCTTCTTCAGGTGTACTCATGCCAAGTACTCTATGAGGACAACAGTTTTGCACATAAACAGTAGTGTTGCATGCTTCCGCCCACAAATGCATTGGTAGGCCCTGATCATGAAACATCGCTCCTGCTTCACCCATGATCATTCTGTTCTTCCTCTCCATGACCCCATTTTGTTGTGGGCTATGAGGCGATATGAGTTCTCTTTGAATTCCTTCTTTGCTGCAGAAGTCTTTGAATTCGTTAGAGATGTATTCTCCACCATTATCACTCCTCGGAGCCTTCACTCACTTCCCCGACTCTTTCTCCACCAATGCTTTAAACTCACAGAACTTTGAGAATTTTTTATCCTTCTTCTGCATGAAGAAGATCCAGCATTTACGAGAAAAATCGTCAACAAAAATAACTTAATACTTATGTTTTTTTGTTGAAGAAATCGAGAATGGTCCGCACACATCTGTGTGAATTCTCTCTAGGATCACCGAAGCACGATTCTCCTTTTCACGAAAGGTGGACTTTATATACTTCCCCGTGGTGCAACCCTTGCACTGATCTAATTGAGCAAGTGTTCCTGTTGGAAGTCTAGTAGATATTTGTTGCATGATTTTCAAGGCTCCATGATGAAGATGGCCCAATCTCCTATGCCATAATTCACCCTCATCCCGACTCACCACTTTTTCTGCCTTGCCCATCATGGTAGCTCATCCATCTACCTCTAGCTTGTAGATATTCTTAACTCAAATCCTTATCTTCTTGACTTGACCCGTTGTTTTATGTCGCAGGAAAGATTTTCCATCGTTGAAAAAAACATCATATCCTCTGTCCTCCAACATTGCGACTGAGACCAATTTTTTCTTCAGACCTGGAACATGCATAACATATTTCAATTGAAATAGTTTACCTGACTCCCTTTGAAAGGTAATGGTACCAATTCTAGTCGCATTGTATCGTCCATAGTTTTTCATCTCTATATGCATTTTGAGATCTCTCTCCTCCAAGTCATTGAAAATCTCCTTATCTCTCGTCATGTGGAAGGAAGCGCCACTATCCAAATACCACACCAATCCCAATGCACTTGATTCCATGCATGCAATAAAGGAGAATTCAATTTCAAATTGCGAGACAAGGGCCTCACCAGCTGCAGCTCCAACAACCTTCCCATTCTTCTTCTTCTGCGGACAGTTAGTAGCGAGATGCCCATGTTCATGACAGTGAAAACACTTTTCTTTGGACAAATCCAGCTTCTTTCCTTTAAACTTGGATTTTGAATGGAATTTCCTCCTCTTCCCTTTCCTTTCCTTGGTAGCCAAATCACAATCCTCTTCATCATCATGCTTTGATGAAGAGCCATCTCTGGTGTTCCACCTAAACTCCTCCTGCACCAAATCCAACCATAGTCGTTCCCAATCTGGCAATTTCTCCCTTCCATTGACAGAGTCTTAATAACTGTGCCAATTTTTGGGAAGTCCTAGTAGATCCAAGCTCACCAAATCATCATCAGTGATTGTTATTCCCACACTCCCCATCTCATCCCGACATTGGACAAACTTCATGAGATATTTTGGAATGAATTTGCCCTTCTCCATCTTGATCTTCCTGAGTTTATCTTTGAGCGCCAATTTCCTATGGTCATTGTTGTTTTGTAATAGATCCACCAAAGTCTTCCACATTGCATATGGTGTGAATTTCCCATGGAGGCTTGAGACAATGTGGTCTCGTACTCCCTCCAACATGATCCTTCTCACCTTTGCCACTTTCTTTTGCCATGCATCAAGATTTGCAACGTCTGCAACATCTGGCTTAGGAACATCTTTGTCAATGAATTCCTTCAAGCCATTGTCTTTGAGTACTGCCTCCATCCTGTCCTTCAAAGCAATGTAGTTCGAGCTACCCTCAAGTGCATACTCTAACCTCAATCCATTGAAATCCATTTTGATCTTGAATCATCTGTAGCACCGAGAAAATCTTTATGAAATTTCGAATTCTATCCAATCACAAACTCAACTTCTGTAATCTTTTGTTCTCTGATACCATGTAGAAATTTTAATACAAATTATGTATTGTCTGGATTCTCCTGATCTAACAATTATATGCCACTGTTAAATATATAATCGCTTCTACAAATATTCTTGCGGAATTTAAAACATGATTGCCAATTGCAATATCAAGAAGAAAGATCAATCACACATAACACAAATGTTTTACCGGGAAATCATAAAGCTAAAAACCCCACTATCATATATTATGTATACATCATGGATCATGAAACAATCTCATACAAAACTCTAATCCAAGAGCTCTTAATACAATATACAATCGTCTCACACTGTCATACAAAAATTGGCAAATGCATGTGCCAATTTATTGCCATCAGACAGCCTGCCTCCTCTGTGCAATCCCTGTTGATGGAAATCCCTACAATGAATGAATCCCTCTTGCCTAGGCTGCACATTCCTCATGGGAACATCCACTGTGTGTGTGGTTGCATGAGTGCACTCACTAATGTCACAATTGATAGTAAAATTGTCCCTTTCACTTGTTATCTCAACTGGGTCTCCACTGGATCTGACATGCATGTAGTTAACAATGGTAAATCTTCAGTTGCATGTGAGATCACTGATTGTGAATTAATTAATAATTAATTCACTGATCTCTCACT
>CBVK0100581425.1:0-11620 GCA_900067695.1 Picea abies
TTATATTACAAATGCGCTTGTTTTGAATGCCTTTAGTAAACGGCGTCACAACAATACCAAGGTGAAATTCAAAATTTAAGATTGACTGGCTCGTCCAGCTATAATCCTTTGTCTCCACGCGCTGGCTCGCTGGATAGGTGAGTGATGCTCCTGCATCATGAATGCTTTTCATGGCCAAGGAACTTATAAATGGTGAAAATTACTGTTGTGTATGCTAGGTTATAATATCCTTGGTTGTTGGCGTGCACACACACACACACATAAACACACACCCTTGAAGGAGATTGAAGGGGTTGTACAGATGGGATTTCAAGTAAAACCTAATCTATTTTAGATAAACACTGAAATTTGACCTCTAAAATTGTCTTTCAAATCGACAGCTATATTTGTTTGGGTAAGGTTTTTGGATTCTCATTCAATCCTTATAATTCTATCACTGAGATACTTGACTTCTGTCATTAGGGATTTGATAAGAGTTTGCCAAAATGGAAATCTCTTTGGGATGTTTGAATTCCAAAGGAGACACTATTTGACTGAAAGAGATCGAAGCACATGAACTCATCATGTTGGTTGTATTTGTTGGTTACTTAGGCTCTAGAATAGTCTTATTTTCTCTAGAACAAGTTATGAACCTATAAGAGAACTATGAATATCATTTAGCTAAAATCCCCGGGCAGATGTTGAAGTTTGTCTTAAAACAAATGCGGAGATTATGAGAATTGCATTTGATTCACTTGAAGCAAAGGATAAAAGAAAAATCAAGCAGCTGCAAAGAAGGCTGAACTTTCAGTTAGAAGTTCAATGACATCTACCCCAGAGGGATAGTGTAGTGGGAGGGGCTCCACATATTCAGGTACCAGGAGGTTCGCGCCTTTTTTTGTTCCAGGAACCACCCCTGGAGCACAACCTTCCATTAGGTCAATGTTGAAGAAAATGGGGAAGAAAGAAGCAAACAGGGTTGTGGGGAGGTGTTTTTTCTGGAGTGACATACCTCTCAGCATCACCAAGAATAATCCATTTTGGAAACCAATGTGTGATTCCATTGCTATTGTTGGCCCAGGGTATAAAAGCCCTACCTTTGAGGATTTGTGGGGGCCAATTATTCAAGAAGAAAATGACATCAACTCTAGATTGGCAAAGTTCAAGCAGTGATGGGAGATCTCTAGATGCACAATGATGTCTGATGGCTGGACAGATAGGAAGGGTAGGTCCCTTCTCAATTTCTTGGTACATTGTCCTAAAGGTACCATGTTTATCAAATCAATAAATGCATTGGCACATGTGAAAGATACAACATTGTTGTGTGATTTGATGGATGCAACATTGTTCATCTAGGAGATCAACATGCATAATGTGGTGCAAATCATAACAGATAATGCAGCTAATTATGTGGTTGTTGGTAGGTTGCTTATGGAGAGGCACCATTCATTGTTTTGGACTTCATGTGTTGTACACTATATTGATTCGATGCTCGAGGATATGGGGAAAACCTCCTTCATCAAGGAAGTGATTGATCAAGCTAAGAGCATCCCCATGTTCATATATAACCATACTTTTGTTCTTAGCCTCATAAGGAGACACACCAAAAACAGGGATTTGCGACGTCCTGCAATCACTCGTTTTGCCACCAATTTCATTACACTTCAGCCTTTGCTTCGATATTAGTTTGAGTTGAAGCAAATGTTTGTTTGTGATGAGTGGCAGGATTCTACATATAGCAGGATTCTACAGACATTCGAGAAAATGAAGGAGGTAATGAGCACATGTCCTTTTCTAGCCCTTCCATATTTTTTGAGACCCTTTGTATTAGAGTGCAACGCATCAGGGGTTGGCATTGGGGTAGTATTGATGTAGGGGGGGCATCCCATTGTATTTGAGAGAAGGAAACTCAGTGAAAATGAAAGGCTTTACCCCATTTATGACAAGGAAATGTTGGCTATCATGCACGCCTTAGATAAATTCAGACAATACCTGGTAGGCAACAGGTTTATAGTGAAGACTGATCACAACAGTCTTAATTATTTCCTAGATCAGAAGGACCTCAGTGAGAGGCAATAGAAGTGGGTCTCAAATATCCAAGTGCACGACTTCGATATAGAGTACATCAAAGGTAAAAGGAATGTTGTGGAAGATGCCCTATCCAAGAGGCTAGAAGTATGCTCTATGATGGACATATGTACAGATTGGAAGGCACACTTGTTGGTTGAGTATTCCAAAAACAAGTTTGCCTGCGAGATCATGGACGGACAGGTAGTGGATGACAGATACAAAGTTCTTGATGATGTGATCTTTTATAAAGATCGGATATATTTGGTTCTTGAGTCCAAAATAAAAACACAGGTTTTGAGGACCTTCCATGATTCCCCTACAGCTGGACACGAGGGGTACTTCAATACCTATAAATAGATCAAAGAGAGATTCTCATGGAAGGGTCTCAAGGATGACGTCCTAAAACATATTAGGGAGTCTACGACTTGTTAGCAAAACAAGTCTGAGCAGACTCACTCGACAGGATTACTTCAGCCCCTACCCATTCCAGAGAAAAAGTGGGAGATCATATCTATGGACTTCATTACAGGTCTTCCTCATGTGCAAGGAAAATACTGTATCTTCATAGTGGTCGACAGATTGACCAAGTTTGCACATTTCTTTGCCATTCCCTCGGATTATAAAGCTATCTAGGTAGTTGAGCTATTTTTTAGAGAGATATTTAGGTTGCATGGGCTACCCAAACAAATATTCAGTGACAGGGATGGGCACTTCATCAGTGCATTTTGACAGGAGCTCTTCTGATTGACAGGTACAGAGTTGGCCACGAGTACCAACTATCATCCCCAGACAGATGGGAAGACAAAGATTGTCAACAAATGGGTGGAATGGTATCTGAGGAACTATGTGGGAGGGAAGCATCACACTTGGGTTGGATGGCTACAGATGGGGGAACATTGTTACAACACGACATATCATATGTTGATCAGGATGTCACCCTTCAGAGCACTATATGGGTATGACGCACCTTCATTCTTTGAGATAGTGTTTGGAGACAACAGGGTCCCTGGGGCCAAGGATTGGATCGAGGAGAGTCAGTGGATTCTCAAATAAGTTAAAGAGAATCTACAAGTAGCATAGAACCAATAGAATATGTATGCAGATAGGTAGAGAATTGAGTGCAGTTTCGAGGTAGGGGACTTGGTCTTCTTGAGACTGCAACCACACAGACAATCCTCCTTGAAGAGGAGTGGAGAAGAGAAGTTGAAGCCCAGGTTTTACGGGCCATACATGATCACTAGGAGAGTGGGAGAGGTGGCTTATGGGTTGGATATGCCAACAGGTAGCAGGATTCATAACGTCTTCCACGTATCATGCCTGAAAAAGGCAGTGGGACAACAAGTGTCCATTTCAGAGGAATTGTCACCCTTGGATGAGGAAGGGTAGTTCGAGCTAGTGCCAGAGGAGGTACTAGAGCAAAGGGAGAGGCAACTGAGGAGAAGAGTCATTAGAGAGTGCTTGATCTTATGGAGAGGGCTCCCGGTGGAGGATGCCACTTCGGAGGGGGAGCAGATTCTGCAACACCCAGATTTGATCTTGCTTGAGGACAAGCAATTTCGGGAAGGGGAGACTGTGATGTCCCCATCTTCCTGAATAGCCTATACAGAGGTCAATGAGTAGTCTATACTTTCCCATAGGCTATAGTCAGTTTACCATTAGGGAAAGAGGAGAAATAAGGAGGATATTCGACCCAAACTTAGGAAAATCCACTTTATCCTAAGACAACGAAGAATTAGATGGAAAAGGGGGTCGAAAGGATTAAAGAGAAAACCCTAATATGGCTTGGGGTAAAGCACAACTCTCAACTGGGGTTAAATCACAATTAGATCATTGGAGGTATAAAAGTTTAGATCTGACCTAATTGTTTTTTTATGCATATACAGATTTGGAAATCAGATACGAGAGGAGGTCAGGCGAATTCAATGGATTGTTTGGTGGTGTTCTGGATGAAACCACTCGCTATGACAGGTTTTGGAGTTGAAAGACACTCCCTAGTCTGTCGAGGAGATCATCCCGATCTTCTATTACACTTCAGAGTAGGCTCATAGAGCCATCCAGAGTTTGCGTATGTATCCAATGCATTGTTGAGTTGCAACGTTGAGGGTTTTCATCATTAGAGTGGGTCACATCTACCAAACCTCTCCGCCATACTCAGAATCCTTCTGGCAGAGATCAGTAGGAGGTAGGGCGCTTCCATTGAGATAGTTTTGGGCCCATTTTGACGGCAAAAACCATCAACACGATCTCCTACAACAGCAGTTCGGGCGCACTTAGCAGCAGATCCGTCTGGGGTTTGTGTGGAGTCCGATAGGGTAGATTCAGTCTTTCTCAGGCAAGGCAAGTTGGGAAGACACTAGGGCGACCCCTCAGAGACAGATCTCACGCCTTTCTGACCACCAGAGCTCCCAGGGCAAGTTTTCCAGTGCATGTAGCAGTTGTTGCATTTTTGTGTGTTCTTTTTGTAATCTGACAGTAGTCATCCAGACATCTTCCACCTTTGGAGCATATCATCTGGATCAATCAATAAAAGAAGATAACTAGATTTCCCAGGGTGAGTTTTCCAGTGCATGCAACTGTTGCAACATTTTTGTGTCTTTTGTAGTCTGACAACAGTCATCCAGACATCTTCCACATTGGGAGCATATCATCTGGATCAGGTTCCTTGCTTATTTACTTCAGTTATTAGCATATATCGATGTGTGTATTCCAGTGAAAATCTGACCTGTAAATATCCACTAAAGAGTTGTTGTCATTTCCGCATTTCATTATTCTGTCATTACTTCAGTTAATAAAATAAAGCTAAGGCCCCTATTGCCCGAGCATTGTGCATGCTTATATTATTCCATATTATACATAAACATCAGTCAGAAACCCTACCTTGCAAACACACCACAATTACTAAAACAAAGACAGTTGCACAGACCTTAGAGACAACATCTAGATATAGATCCATACTCAGGGATATTTCACCTGTGACAAATTTCCTTAAATTGTGAGTTAATGGTCTCATCATCCATTGAAGAAACATGTTCTTCTTTGGCCTCAAGAGACTATTCAAATACCTTGACCTTAACCCAAGGAAATTAGAGAGATCATGGTCATTGTTTCCATTTTCATCTATAGGGTTGAATGATCTTAAGGGGAAACACAAATATCATCATTTGACAAGTGCTATAGGTGCTCTTTGACTGTTGTAAGGATATATAAAAATTTTGTTTTTCATAATGACAACAAAACTTTTATCATTGAGGGATTCTAAATTGGTTCCCTGCTCATTATTTTCATGTGACATTTCCATGGAATCTGAACTAAATACATCATCATGTACCTGTTTTTGGGAAGTAATAGCGTTTGTTGTAGAACCGAAGATGACCGTGGGTTGTTTACACACTACCCTATCTATGTCAATACCCTCATCTGATGCCAAAATCTGATCTTTCTTTAAATATGGAATGTCTTCTTCAACAATTGTTTGTGCACCATACATTTTACCCGATTCCTTCAACAATGAGCTTCAAGTACTCATGATCATCATAGCTCCATTTCGTGCAAAGTATCTCAACAAATCATCTAAAAGATGAAACTTCTCCTCTACCAAGATGTTCAGATTATCTCCTTTCATTATTCATGTTATACTAATTATTAAAGGATCTTATTCCTTTTTCCTACCTACTCTAGCATATACAATATGAGGGTGCTAGGTGAAATCAGAGAGCCAATGCAACCACCTTAGCACATCATCAACACAATGGATTTTTCCTTTGTGCTTGGTTGACATCCAAAATAGGGAAACAATGAAATTCAAGTTCTTGTAGGTTGGACTCTCCATCACTATTGGGATGAGCATGGACCTAGGTAAATCCAAACCAAATGTATCTTTAAGCACATGTAAATGTTGACACAAGCTGCTACAATATCAGTCTATCCAAGGCTACACAAGGTAGTAAAAATTATAGCCAATCCATGAAATATCTCCTTCTTCATCTACAAACACTAGAAATTTCTCTTCTCTTTGTTTTCATATGAAAGAACACAATAGTAATCAAGCTATTGTTGTTGAGGATCTTCCTTATGGACTGTATTAGCTAGCTAAAAATATGTCACAGGGAAGGTGAAATGTCTATCCCACGGGCTGCCAATAAATGACATGTATTCAATTCTTAACCTTGCAAGAAATTATGTCACCCTTCCTGTAATACATAAGATACAGTTAGATAGCTCATCACAGGTAAAGACATCAACAAGGCCCATTTATGAATTCTTAAATGTTATGGTGAACACAATAGATTGTTCTTCAAATATCATTCTAAGACAACACTGCTCCACTCTAGTGAACACCATGGCATTAGCACCCTCAATCTGCATGAAAGTTATATTCATAGGAATGTGTTCCCTCTAGAAGAAAGTGCAAGTATGCATGTGTGCATATCTCTCTTATTAGGATCTGCACCCCATCTATTCTTGGAACCTTCCCATATGCAAAGAGCCCTAACTATACTATGATTGCAACCACTGGCTAAAGAAAAACTCAAAAATAGAACCGAATTGCTAACTATGAAACAACATCTAGATTCTAAACTGGATTGAACTGATGATAGCACATGCATATATGTCCTCTATCTGTCTCTCCTCCATAAATGCCCCTGCACCCTTACTGTATGAACTGTTGAATGAGCATACTATTGCTGTTTTCATTAAGGCTACTGTATGAAATCTATGCTGGAGTACATGCCACTGTACCTTCTCTGCATGCACCCAAATATTCTCTTCTCGCTGCTGCCATAACACTATACAAGGTACTAAAACTATAACATTTCTCTCTCTCAAGTCTTGTCACATGCTTCGACAAGGGTGTTAAATCATTTTTTCTATTATCTTCACCATCACTTTGAACAAAATTTCCTTCACCTTCTTTTACTTCTTCCTCCTCTCCATAGTATGTGCCGAACTCACTGTGAAGATTCTCATATTATTCCCCATTTTTTAGTATGAAACTATGAAACTATTGATCAAGTATGGGGAAACCTTTTCCAATTCACAAGCATTTCGAAACATCGAATGTTGTGGCTAAAAATAACTAATTTGTTTAAAAAAAGGAAAAAACGAAGGCCCAATCTACAATAAGATATATGTAATTTGTATCAAGTGGTTGATTACTAGTTCCATGAAAAGATAATGTAATATAGGCAAAGGTGGAAAAGGGTTTTAATGAAAAATATTCATGTATCGGAGTGGAAGCTAAGACATATTTCATGGTGGTCTTTCCAGTAGACATCAAATAAATTAAAGTTTGTATTATGGATACGTATATTTGTTAGAAATGATCTATCAATGTATTTGTGTTGGTTGATACCCTATTTGTTGCTACAAATGAGTTGTTAAGATCCATGTATTGAAGTAATTTGTTTGTGTGCTTCCCTTTTGAAACATATCAATATTCAAGTGATCCCCTACAATCACTAATATAGCATACGATGTCAAGGTGATTGCCACTATATTGACAATGAAAACAAGTTAGCCAAGGGATAAAATTGTCCTAGGTAGACATTTTCTACTCTTACTAGCATGTTGTTGTATATAAGATCAAGTGTGAGAGTTTTGATGTTCCTTTTAGTGTATCTTTTAGATATATGCAAAACTACATTTTTCTTGTAACATGTCATAATACCATGAAAGCACATAATGAGGAAACATTCAAATCTTGATGTGAATATGTTGTCATCAAATTTTTTGCTTGTTTTCATTGCTTGAAGACAGAAGAAATTTTCTGGCATGATATCAAAATCAAACTTTCTTGAATCTCTTAGTTTTGGTTTAAAAGAAGGAAACATCCAACTCTACAACTAACCGAACTAAAGAAATGGTAAATGTTTCATGAATGCTTCACGGACATTATTCTCTTCCCTAGCTAGCATGGTATCAAAATCATGAGTTATGTTGTCAAAATATAGGAAGCTATGTGTGTTCAAGGAACATATCTGCATATGGTTTTTTCTACCATTCGATCTAAGATTAAAAAGTGTTTTGAATTTTTTGTTTCCTTCAACTTATGCATTTCAAGTTTTACTTTGTTAGGAAAGACAAAGTTATGCTCATTTAGTTTGTTCATAAGTTACCATGCCTTTATATTTTTACATGAGAAAGTATTATGTAAATGAGCACATGTTATCTATATCGATAATTTTTCTTATATGATACTCCCTCTTTTCTGTAAGGATTGTTTTTACAACACTCTTAATATAGGTCTCCAATCATGAGATATCTAAGTAGTATACAAGTATTCCATTTGTTGGCATTGATAGTGGATATTGAAAATATTTCCAAACAATGTCAATTTCAAGAAGTGTGTAAAACATAAACAAACCATCTACACCATTTACTAGGCCATATTTTATATCATAGTTTCCAACAATCAATTCGACTAGCATATTTCATTCTCTACTATTGTTTGAGGAAGTAATCCACGATCATATTCAATCTACTTCCGTGCCATCATATCTCCTTGTTTTTCATTAGAAGAAAGTGTGTATGCGTATTCTTGCTTCAGGACAAGCATTTCTATGTTGTGTTTGTACACATCTATGGAACAGATAGGGGAAACTAAGATGAGAATGTGACTTTTTATAGTGATGGAAAACTATGTCTTGAATGTCAACATCAGTTTGACTATTTGTTTAAATTATTTTTAAGATAGAAACAAAATGAATGCCATTTGGTCTCATGACTTGTTCTAGCTGGAAATATGTAAATGGGAGGGGTATCAAAAGACAATTTATAAGACTTGTGACCAATTTCCTGATATATCTTCTGAATTATTGTTATCAGTAGAGTACTTGCCACTAACAGTCTGGTGTATCCTATCTTGCCTGGCACTTGCCACTAACAGTCTGGTGTATCCTATCTTGCCTGGCCGAACTCAAATATTTGAGAGGCTCATCTCCATTCATTGACATCTGATCTGGTTTCATGGCCTCTGAATTCACTATCAAGTCCATAGGTTTGTGGGTCGAATAACTCAATTTTGGGCAGCAACCTGAGGCAACTTTAAGGGCAGTTTTGAGACAGCCTTAAGGCCATATTTTCAATTAAGAAGCTATTTCTTGTTGGTAGAGAGAATGAGAATGAGAATTGAGTAATAAACTACAAAGAATTCAATAATCATCCATTAGCAACTGCGATCAATGAGGATATCTCACCACATGAATTTTGGGAGGGGTTTGGAGAGGTGGACACCAAAAATGCCATGGATATATGTGTAGTTTGATCTTTCACTAAATAAATAGTTGTAGTATTATGAGAGGATATCAAGGGGGGAATCACCCAAATTCCCACAACCAATGAAAAGATCACATGTGGCCAACTCATGTGGTTAGTGTGGCCATGGTCTCACAAGGAAAATCGCATGAGGACAATCATGGAGGTTGAGGAGTTGAATATGGTATTTATATAGTGGTCATAAGGTATTCATTGGGAGGGAATCTATCATCCATTCAACCATAGAGAAATACAGTTTCCTCGTGAAGAAGATGAAGGTGACAAAGCTAAGGAAGAAAGAAGAACTTGTGTAGTGAGCAAATCAACAATTAAATCGATTTAGAGAATAATCCATTCATGACTCTTGTTGTAAGCCTAAATTGACATTGTAACCTATTACCTGACATGTAATTTTGGAAAAGTTCATTGAACATCATATTTTGTAGTAGTACAATGTACAAGAGTCCAACACTGCCAAATGTACTTCTCAAATTTTAAGCATAATAGACAAGTTGTGCTATTATCTGCTATTGCATGTGTTTGTGTGTTTACTTATGTGTATTGTTGTGCACTCTTAGACGTTGTAGCTAGTAGTTGCACCATCTAGTATTAGAGAAGGTTGATACCTACATCAGAAGAGACAAATCAAATAAGAGGATATTGTTGTGTAGAGTTGTTGAGGGAGAAGAAAGTGTTGGTGGAGTATTATTGGGTAGAATTGTGAGAATAATCTATAAAGGAGAGTTGCAAAAAAGGAAGGAGATTGCATATCAATAGAAACATGTCATGTAGGAGAGGAAGAGTAATAGACTATTAGTTAAGATAGGCAGAGGACATGAAGAAGAGGTTGATAATGAGATCATATGATTTTTTAGAGCAATATCTCCCAAAATGGAGGTCATGGAAGAATCCCATAGAAAGTGAATTGCAGTAAGATTGATGATGTGGGTGGCAATGTAGAGTAATAGGAAGACCCAAGAGAAGAAATTACAAAATCCAATTCTTAGGAGGAGAAAGTGATAAGGTCTATCACAAATCCGAGATGTAGACCTATAATGCAGACTCCTACATTCTCATCAAGTCTGATTCCAAAATACTTATTAGGATGGATTGGGCAAATGGAGAGGTCCTTTGATTTTGAACAAAGTGAACACCATAGAAGAGTGAAGTTTGCATGTACTGAGTTGAAAGGTCATGCATCCCCTTGGTAGGATAATTCATATCTAGATAGATAGAAGAAGGGAAAAGATAAGTACAAATTTGGGACAAAATGGTTTCCAAGTTCAAGGTTAAGTTATTTCATGTTTGTCATTCCCTAATTATTTTTAGGAAGCTACAAAACCCGAGATAGAAGATTAGATGGCAATGAAAGAATGCACAAAATAATTCTAGAGACTATACATATGTTTTAAACAAAGTGAGGGAAGTGAAGAAGCCATATCTAGATATGTGAATGATCTTACATATGCCATTGAAGATGAGATTAATAATGTGACCATCCAGTCAATTGTATTAGCATACTAGTTATCCTTGAAGCCTAAAGAGAAACTTTTAAGAAAATAATAGTGCTCTAGAGGATGAGAAACAAAATGTAAATAGAGAACAATGCATGGAAGAGGATAGACAAGTGGAAGAAAGGAAGAAGAGGCCAACACAAATACTACTATCCAAATCATCAAATGAAGTTGAATTCAATTTTGGAGGACAAGAGAACTGGGATTATGAGTGACAAGAGAGTTTGGTTGTTGAGAGAAGGAAATAGGAAAAATTGCATGTAGCTTAAGGAGAAAAATTTTACACAATTTGTTGTTTGAGATAACAAAGATGAAATTTAGCAATAATATGGGTAAAATATAACGTTCATGAGAATGAAACCAATGAAATATATTGAAGAGATTAGATAAGGAATTGGAGCGGACTATGGTCATCTTCAAAAGTAAATGTAACATCAAGAAGAGGTAGAGCATGCTAAAAAAAAAGCATGAAAACTTGAAGAGAAAATTGTTGGTCCCAAAACTTCTTTTCCAATCGTTACAAAGTTTATTGTTATGAGGGGGGCATATAAGAGAGAAAAAGGGCTTGATAACAACACTTTGGAGGCTACTTTTTCCTGTGCTTGTTCGAGATGCACTTGTGCTTCTGCAAGATGGAAAGCTAGCACACACTAGCTTTCCCTCATGTTGGAATGATGTTATTCGAGATGTGATTGCACTAGGGGGAAATCTAGCACATGCTAGATTTCTTTGATGAAGGAATGATGTTGTTCAAGATGAGCTTATGCTTGTGCAAGAGGGAAGACTAACATGTGCAAGCTTTC
>CBVK0100581426.1:0-11620 GCA_900067695.1 Picea abies
GGACTTGAAAAGAAGTACCTTTTAGTGAATTCGAGACCCCTACTGTAATCGCAAAAACTTAAAAAAAATAAGTTGAATGTGGAGTCACTTCATTTTCGCAAGTACTCTCTCCCTATATAAAGAGGGAGTCCGTTGCCGTCCGTGAAATGGTGATTCATGTCCTGCAGTTGATGGATTTCTCACTTGTTTTCCGTGGAAATGTCCTCATTCATGTTGTTGTCCCGAATGGAAAGTGTTAATCTCCCGAGTCCCGCAGTTTGTGGATTTCTGACTTCTTGTCCTGCAGTTCGTGGTGAACTTCTGACTGTGCATGCATCATTCACGAATCACAACAGCTTTTTGAAAATGCATCATTCAGGAGAAGTCGTTTAGTTCCACAGTATACTGCAGAAGAATTGAAACGTCTGCCATGTTGCTGGGAAATTATTACTGCGAGTACAAATTTAAAATGTGGTGGATATGTACGAGTACAAATTTAAAATACGGTGGATAAAATGTGGTCCACACATATCCACCCAGGTATGTTTAATTTAATTAAAAATTTGTAATTTTGACTTTCTGATTGAATGTTGGACAAAATTGAGGAGAAAAACGTTAGTAATACAAAGTTTCAAAAAGTTGAATGTTTAAACTGCTTGGTATATATTTGTATAAATTTCAAAAATTTGGGAGGATGTAAACTAATATGAAACAGGTGAAAGCAGTGGACAAGAGAATTCGATGGAAGTTGCAGATAAGGCATTCAGCACTTTACCTAAATATTTATTTTCTCAATTTTCTGTTGCATTGCAATATTTTCTTATTTTATTAAATACACAAGTAAATAAAGATAATGTATATTTGATATTTTGTTTAAAGAGCTTTCTCAACTTGGCAATGGCAATATATCTTCAGGAAATGAATTTGAATGACTTCAATGACTTCAATTTAATTGTTTTTTTATGAAATTGAGTTCATATTCATCATTTTCTGACACTATTTTGACTGTTTAAATGTTTCTGGATTGTGGTTTCTTATAATCCAGCAAGTAAGAACATACTAGCAAACAAAAAAAACACACTTGAAAGGAAAAATTTACCATAATTTCATATCTATAAATCGAAACAATATATATTTAATTTTGCAACTTTCCCAACTTAAAAATTACAATATGTCTTCAAAAATAGAATTTAAATGGCTTCAATTTTCTATTTATCTGCTTCCTATGAGATTAAGCTTGTATTCAATGATTTTGTAACACTAATATCCACCGAACAAATCATAAAAATAAAAACTGGAGATCAGCAAATGTGTTACTTCCCATTTAGTCACCATGTACGATATTATTGTTAATATCATTTCGTTTCTCTGGAGCTTTTCAAGCAGAATAAAAATGTGACTATGATTGACTGATGACATTCAAGGCTTCGGCTGATTCAAACAACATTGTTTTTGGAAACCAGTAAATCATGTATAAGAAAATGAGTTGGTGTTTTATATCTAAACAATAGAATTATTGAGTTTGTATTGTAACTTTTTGAATTCATTAGTTTGATAAGTTTTTTTAGTCAATTGGATTTAGTTTTACTGGTTGGAAGGAATATTGTTATTTTTTCTAATCAAATTTGAAAAAAAATTATACTGTAGAAATAAATTAATTTTTTTTTTACAATGGATTTTTTTTTTTAATGAAATGCCAATAAAAATCACTTTACAGTTTAAAAAAATCCATAAACAGTTGATAAAAATGCCTTCGCTGTTGCACCAAAAGTGATATTTAGTGAATTTCTGCAACGCTTAAAATGAGATGCAATCAAAAACTTCAACCGTAAAATGTAAGGTAATAATTTTTTTTAACCTTTTCCTGTGCTGTGTTAGGTCAGTGAAATTCCAAGCCCGTGTGCGGATAAGCGATGGCCAAGCCTGGAAAGTCGCAATTGAGAAGTTACTGTAAAATTATTATTACAATTGCGGCGATCATATCCCTTTATAGTGTACCTGTTCTTTATAAACTCAAACCACAACATTCCGCAGAATAATGTGCAGCTGTGTTTCTCTGTTCTGAGGAACATTCTATATTGACCGACGGTTGTTCAACTCTGCATATCTTTGGAAATCAAGTATTTGTATTTCTCATAATAAAGCTTCCGTTCATAAACAATTGCAGTCACAGGTTTATCTATCTTTTATAGGAGTTGATTTTGGGTGGGTATTTGATGATTAGCAATATCGTAGTCACTGATGCTTTGCCCCTCACCGAGCCCATTTGTAAATTCATCTTCCCTGCTATTGGACTTTGCTGAGCTACTTACATTGTTGCCCTACAGCATGGTGGATAGCAAGGTTGTCGTAATTATTGCTAAAAGCCTTGCTCCAATTGGCAGAATTATTGGTTTACGTTAATGATGGAGGAATTTTGTGGTTATTTATGTCATTCAGAAAACGGATACACCGCTTCTACAAAGACGAGTATTTTTTGGGCTTGCAGGAACGTGGTTGATGAGGCTGTTTGTTAAATGCGTGAAACAGCCTCATCTACACGTTCCTGCAAGCCCAAAAGATAATCATCTTTGCAGAAGGGGTGCATCCGTTTTTTCTTTTTGAATGAGACCAATAACCCTAAAATTCCTCCATTATTAAGCTACACCAATAATTCGGCCAATTGGAGCATGGCCTTCAGCAATCCTTATGACAAGCTTGCTATCCACCATGTTGTGGCGGAAGGCAAGAGGCGAGAACAGATGAATGATTTATTCTCTGATTTATGCGCATTGGTTGCCGTAAAACCAAAGGTGATATTTTGGATAACAGTTTTTATTTTTCCCTCCATGAAATCTTGCTCGAGTCTGGTTAATGGCTCTAATTGTTCAATTGTTAATTGTTGCCTGAGGTATAATGCAGGCAGAGCTACCTAAGTTATTTGCAGAAGGCGATGCAACCATGGAGCAAACAAATCGAGAATTAGAAGCGCTATCACGTCGAAAATCATAATCACTGTGCATCATCAGTTCCCTAGTCTAATTTATTTTCATTAATGTAATGGAAGGAGAGGTCAGGTAGCATGTTACAGTTATTTTGTTTCAGGATATAGCGATATTGTTTCAGTGAATATAATCATATAGTGTTTCAATGGACATCATGACATATTATGTTATTTTAATATTTTTATATCTCCTTATCTTTATTATTTCTGTTCTTTTGTCTTTATTTTTTTTCCGTTGGTTGTAAGTTTGTAAGTGTTTTGATGTTTTTTTTTTTTTTGTTAATTGTGACGGTCTAATATGGCCATGTTTTTATACAACAATGAAAAAAAATCACATATTTTATGGAAATAAATTGATATAACTTTGAAAAAATTATAAAATACGAAAAATCGGAGAAAACTTTTATCATTGTAAATCAAATCTATTCATCAACATCTCAAGAGTTTTATGAAACTGGGCTTATCTATCCCACCCTTTTGTACCAGTCAGCAGTCCCTTTTATCTTACCTCGTCAACGGATTATGCACAACTTTTAAGAATGTAATCATTTTACGGCATTAAGTAAAAAAAGACCAGGGAATTATTAACTGATTCAAAATCGTTTCAAATGCAATAATTGTTTCGGATACACTATATAATAATTTGGATTGGAATATTATATTAGAGTTCTTAAACTTTTTTGGCTTATTTTGGTAATGCAAACATTAATATATCAGTTTTACGTCGATGTTTATTCTATACGTTATGAAAAGATCACATTCATATTTAGATAGAAGTGCAGAAAGATTACATAGAAACCAATAAGAATTAAAGTTAAAATGAGTTGTGTTTTTTTTTTATTTTTTGGAAAAAAACTATATGAAAAAATTATATTTGATCAAAAAATATATGTATATTTAAAAACAAAACTGTGTTTGAAGAGAAGAATTATGTCAGTGTCTATTCTATTTCCAAAAAGAAGATATTATCATCAAAATTTACTCAAACTAATAACATAAGAACATTTTACACAAACTAAGAATATAAGAGCATTGACCAAAAATATAGGTTATGAAAAGATCACATTCATATTTAGATAGAAGTGCAGAAAGATTACATAAAAACCAATAAAAATTAAAATTTAGTTGTGGTCTTTTTATTTTTTGGAAAAAAATTATAAGGAAAAATTATATTCCATAAAAAAAAAAAATATACATGTTTAAAAAAAAAACTGTGTTTGGATAGAGGAGCTATGTGAGTGTCCATTCTATTTTCAAAAAAGAAATACTATCATTAAACTTTGCACAAACTAAGAATATAAGCTCATTTTACACAAACTAAGAACATAAGAGCATTGACCCAAAAAAAAATGATATGTCATCAAAATCAAACATAAACTTCAAAAGAGAGAAACAAGCTTATGGGTACCGAATCTCCATGTTCGAGATCATACCACCTTCTCTGAGTTCTTCTTCTACCAAAGTCCCCTCATGAAAGAGAAGAGTACCACCTTCTATGAGTTCTTCTTGTACCAAAGTCCCTTCATGAAAGAGAAGAGCTTGTTATTGTTTAGACAAGCTATTAGCTAAGACATTAATTTCTCTTCCAAGGTGGGAAAAATATATCCATTCAAATTTCCTTTTTAGTTCTTTGCATTCTCTTTTTATAGGCTTTGGGTCTAAATTATCCACTTGGCCCATCACATGTAATATTCAACGTCCTAGATGATTTGCTTTTGAAAGGCGGGCCCACAATGCCACAAATTATGCCTTGTTATTGGTTTCCCTTCCTACTACATACTTCGCTTGCTAGCAATGTGATTGACTATGAAAAGAAACCACTCTAGCCCTTCCCATCACCGAATGGACTTGATTAGAACCATAAAAAAAAGCGCCATGGAGTCCACAAATCAAAAATCAAAAATCAAATGCATAATGATTTTATTTTTCTTTTGTTTTGGCATTCCTTAAAATCCATGAATAACTTTTTGACCACCTATGCAACCACATTGACATGTATAATGTAGTCCTTAAAAGTTGCTTTATTACAAGCCCACCATATATTGTAAATAAGGTGGACAAGAAGATTTAAACTCATGTCCTCAAAAGTTGCTTTATTACAAGCCCACCACATATTGTAAATAACGTAGAATCAAAGATTTAAACTCATCACAAGGAACATTCTTCAACCATTCCAGTAAGCTTGCCTCGAGAGAGGTACTATCCCATGGCATATCCAGGTTCGAGCTTGAGGATATCACATACCACACCTCCTTTAAAAAAGGGCATACAACAAAAACATGGTGAAACAATTCTTCATTGGATTACATAGTGCACATCTATTCAACCCAAACCATTATCTTTTTAAACCATTGTCCCAACACAACAATTTGTTCGATAGCGCTAACCAAACTATGATAATGTCCTTCAAAAGACTTCACATCTCCCATTGCAACACCCACCACCATGTTTCCTCCTTGTGTCTTTTTTTGTCCATGCATGCTTCATAGCCAAGCTTTGTAGTATATTCTCCATTCCCCAGTTTTCTTGATCACACAAATTTATCTTCCTCTTCTGATAATTTAATTGTACCTAACACTAAAAGATTAATATACCCACCACCATGTTTCCTCCTTGTGTGTTTTTTCGTCCATGCATGCTTCCTAACCAAGCTTTGTAGTATATTCTCCATTCCCCAGTTTTCTTGACCACACAAATTTATCTTCCTCTTCTAAAAATTTAATTGTACCTAACACTAAAAGCTTAATATATGCACCACCATATTTCCTCCTTTTGTCTTTTTTCGTCCATGCATACTTCATACCCAAGCTTTGTAATATATTCTCCATTCCCCGATTTTCTTGACCACACAAATTTATCTTCCTCTTCTGTTAACTTAATTGTACCTAACACTAAAAGCTTAATATAGCTCATCCACTCTCTTCTACCTAAGGGCCCTCCAAGTATAAATCAACATATATATTCCATCCTTAGATCCATAAAGCATTATCTTCTAGTTTTCCCACATTACCTAAAAGAAAATTCCTAGTATATGTAAGCTATTTAAAATATCAATTGACAAATTATGATTCCTTTCAGCCCGGATCCACTCGTCTTCACCTATCCAACCATTTCTATGGTTACCAATCTTCCATGCTACCCAATTCCATGTTACCCAATTATCAACACGTGGGACAGCATCCACATATGCTTTCCAAGTGATCAAACCATACGCATCATTACATTGCATTCCCTGCAAATGTTTTGACTTCATTAGATTCCCCAATAGAGCATCATTTTAAACCAAATATTTTGATTTCATTACATTCCCCAATAGAGCATCATTTTAAACCAGACGCCATAGATTTTTGGCCACCAAAGACTTACTCATTATTACCTGACCATAAAAAACCAAAAACAATCTTCCTTATTTTATTAAGAATACCTTTAGTCACTTTTTCAATAGATGTCCAATGTATCGGTATACTTTCAAGAACGGCTTTGATGAGGAACAAATGTCCACGTTGAGACCCTGGGGACAAGCAGCTATTAACCCATACCGAAATTCGAGCTTCTATTTCATTGTAAATCCACAACCATTCCTCATAAGCGTAATTATTTGGTTTTAGATGAAAGCCAAGATATATGAAACCTTGTTTAATCTCAATATGAGCTATAGAAATGATGTTCTCTATATGAGCCGATACTTCCTTCGATATGCAGTTTGTAAGAGCACAAGACTTTCTCAAATTTAATTCCATACGTGTTGCTTTATAATACAGAATCAAAATAATTTTCAAAGTTCTCAACTCATTGGATGTCCCATCCCCAAACAACAATATATCATCGACAAATAAAAGGTCCTTTTAAGACTCCTCTCCGTCGCATCCTTCATGATCAACCTAAGTCGCCAAAAAAATAAAAAGGGAATATATCATCGACAAATAAAAGGTTCTTTTAAGACTCCTCTCCGTCTGGCATCCTTCATGGTCAACCTAAGTCGCCAAAAGAAATAAAAAGGGGATAGAGGGAATCATTTTCTAAGACCTCTATTCGCCCTAAAGAAACAAGAGGGAGAGCTATCAAGTATCATGGAAAACGAAATTGAATCAAAAGACCTCTATTTGCCAGATCTATTTTTACAACAAAAGCTAACAACTTTGAGGCATTTATGGTATATAAACCTTCGTGAGCAATATTGAAAATATGATGAATTTGTGAACTGGTCTTTCGAGATAATACCCAATAGTATGCCCTTCAAATGGTTAGAAATAATTTTAGAAATCAGCTTATAAATCGAATTGCAAAGATAAATCGGCCTAAAGTATTCAAAATAGGCCGTGTCTTGATTTTTGGGAATAAGCGCTATAAAAGTAGTGTTTAGTGCTCCCAATACTTTTCGCCATATCATCGATTCTTGAACCACTTTAACTAAATCCTCCTTCATCCAGTCGTAAAATCCCCAAAGCAGATTCCATTGAAAGGCCATCTGGTATTGGATTTTTCACTTTCTTAAAAGAAGACAGATTCCATTGAAAGGCCATCTGGTATTGGACTTTTCACTTTCTTGAAAGAAGACGGAGTTGAAAGAACCTCCTCACAAGTAATTAAGATCTTTATTGATGTCAGATCCTGCATAATTTAACCGATATTATAAGTCTTAGGCTCTGAAAAAAATGCTTGGAAGTGTTATTTCCATGCTTCATCCTTCTCCACAAAATACTTCACCACCCTTTCTTCCCCATTCATAATCTCCCATATTGTATTGGTTTTCTTGGCAAAATTGTGAATTTTTTTGTGTTATTATCACCTTCAAGAATTGAGTTTGCTAGGCTCTTAGTCTCCATTTTACTTCCTCCTTTTCAAGAAATGATATTCCTTTTTATTCCAATTCTTTTAAAACATTTTGATCTTCTTCTGAAAAAATGTTGTGCATATTTCATTCATAGAGAATTCTTATTCCTACCAACTCCTTCATAATGTCTTTCACCTTCTGAAGGTTATCTACCACCTGCTTCATTGGTGAGTCCCCACAATATAGATCCACATGCTTACATGTCGAGAAATCCAAGCTCTTGAAATCCTCTTCCAATAACCATAAGTGATTGAACTTCAAAGGAGAGGGAGGCTTTTTATCCTCTTTGGCCAACTTCAACAAAATTGGAAGGTGAGCCAACATCGCATCTGAACCAAGCCACGATTTAATAAAGAATTTTCCTCCTAAAATATGTCTTAAAAGAAAGAAACTGTCAAGACATTTAGAAACTCCTCCATTTACTTGTCTTCCATTTCTCCAAGTTAGAACAAGCTTGATCAATTCCATATCTGCCAAATGACTATTCTAAAAAAGGTGAACAAAGAAGTCACTTAACACATATTGTCTTGCATGATCCCCAAACTTCCCTAAGGGAAATAGTCAAATTGAATTTTCCTCCTATAACTAGGTTGAACCCTTCCATCTCCCCGATCCTTTCAATATTTTCCTAATAATATTTTCGGTCCTGGTAGGGCCCATAAATATTTACAATTTTTAAACAATTACCCAAATCCTTTGCTACTAGTTCTACCTTCATACCATATTGAAACCAGAACACCCCATTTTGAAACCCCTGATTTATGTAATCAATCATGAATAATGATTGCCATGCCATGGCTTATAAACATTGTAGATGTATTATTATGTAATGTAAAAGGGAGAAAAATGAATCATGGGTGAATTATGTAATGTAAAAGTAGTGGCCATGATACCACTAGAGGAAAGAGTAAGGGAGCATGAAAAGTCGGGGGGTCATTATGATAAAGAGAACCGAAGCCTCTTTGTTGAATTAATTATTTGTTGAAATAACAAGTTATTTCTTTTTCTTAATATAAAAAAAATCATTTAATAGAGAGCATTGGTAGTTGGACAACTAACCACTCTCAATGAATGGAAGAATGGAAGACCGCGCTAGGACAAGAAAAATTGTCAGCCGGAGGTACAACAAAATACCCATTTTCAATCTCGAGATTTACCCCATGGATTTCCTTCTGACAGAAGGAAGGTAGAGAAGAAACACATGGGTGTCTCCTAAGAAAGACAATTTTGATTGGGGGGCAATGTAGGGGAAGAGAATGCATAGAAAAGGGAGAGAACCCATGTATGGAAGAGACATGAGTTTCAAAATTGATCGTTTCACGAGTTTTCTAAGGAATCCAAAACTCGACCTAAGACGAGAGCACCACGAGCTTGGTGTAGGAAGGGTACTTGAGAAACCTAGTGGAGGCCTTGGGTATGGTGGGTGCAAGGATTGAAAAATAATTCTTGTGTGAAGAAGAGTGGAATTCACTATCCAAACTGCTTTGAGAATATAAGATTTTTCCTTGTGGTATCATGACTTGGGATAGTGGTGGCTAGAATGCAAAGAGATTAAGGATCTGCGCCTATGGTTGGGTGGAAAGGTGTACACCATCAGTCAATTGTCTTAGGAAATCATTTATATACAGATAAGTCTCGTGTTTACTCTCTTTTATGTTGTAAGTTATATAGACATGTTTTGCTTGTATAAGCCTCTCTTGTGTTTTAATGAGTTTATAAGGATATGTGTATCAATGTGTGGCTCACTGAGTAAATGAGAAAAGAATAATATGAATACCTGGAGAGTACTCTCTATGTGCTTGGTATTCTCTTACCGGTTTCATCTCTTTGAGTTTTGGAATTGACAAAAATGAATTGTGTGCTCTATGTCATGTACTTGTTATATCTTAGTGAACAACATGAAATCATGTGAGAGATGCCTCAGAATTATTGTTGAGGATGGTTATAGCACATTCAAATTCTCGGTTTGTGCCCTCGGGGAATATTGTAATAAACTTGGATTCATGTTTCCCTACCCTCATATTTTTAGCTAATTAATTTATTCATGGGAAGATTATAGGACATAAAAACCTCTATCTGGAGACCTTGATAGAGAAATTCCTTACATAAGTAAATGAGTTAAAATTTGAAGGAATATGCAACATAATATTCTGAGACTACTAAGTCCCAAGATATCCTCCATTCATCGAGACCCAAAGAACTCATTTAAATCCCTATGTAAACTAGTGGGAAACAATTGTTGTTGGATCAAAGGGGAGGTTGAACGACATCTATCCGATCCTCACCGAAGTTTTCCAAGACCCTTCTCCTTCTCAATACCATGGTGGCTTGGTGCCCTAGTGGGGCATGGTTCTAGGAAATTATTTCTCCATTTCCTTGGACCCTGGGAAGTTTGAACTCGTTCTTCCCTCGCGACGTCTGGAGGGTTTGGTGGGGTAGAGTTCCCACAGATGACTCCAACCTCATTTTTTCTTATGAATGAAAAGAGAGAGATAAAGTGACATCATTATGACATGTCATGCCAACATGGTAGCCAACGTCTTGGAGGAAGATACGTGTCAACTTGTCTCTGTTCAATGAGTATGATGTCAGGCCCTGTTAGGCGAATATTATTGTCAGGATCCCTGAAATCCCTATCATTATATCTAAGTTCTAAGAGATCATGACTATTTATTTCCTTAGGAAAGATTAGAAAGGAGTTTTCCACCCCGGTGTACTAGTGCCCTAATGGCCCAGTGGAATGGGGGTATCGATCCACCTGAGATTAGGATATCGTAGATCGAGAGGGATAGGAAAATATAGTGTAAAAAGTTGTGGGATCCTAGTAGCTTGGTGACCTAGTGGGGCATGGTTCCAGGAAGGGTTCCAACGTGAGGCCCAACATATTGGAGATTAGAAAACTAGAGTGATTGTTCATTGGATAAAACATGAAGTTAGCACGGTGGGTCGGTGGGCGAGTCATCCCGATGTCTTATCGGGGAAAGGTTCTGAGAATTGTTCCAGCCTTCCCTTGTTATCTTATGAGAAGATGAGGGCACGTGACAATGCCATCGGATGATGTAGCCAATCAAATGAGAAGTGGACAAGTGTCATCACCTAGTTGGGGAAAGCCTTTGTTTTTTTTGATGATGTGTTAGGTGGTAGATGGTTCACATGTTAAGTGGATGCTATGCCACGTGTCAAGGTAATTGATATTTTTGGAACAGTGATCCGTATCAAGTCACGAGGCCACGTGTCTAGTCAGGTGGAAAGTCATGACAAGGATACATGTCTTGGGCGCTAGCTAGGCCACCAGATCAAGCATTTGATTTTTGAGTGCATAGGATGTACCTTGGTGGGACAATAGCCATGTGTTGATCTAGGTGGGAGGTGTTGTCAGGACTACATGTCTAAGCTTCCATATCAATCACTGGATTGGGTGCTTAGGGTTACGAACTGTAACTACCTTGGTGGACCGATCTCTTGGTGTCCTGGTGCCCAAATGATCCCAATGGGACAATGAGTCGATGGGTTGGTGATCCTAGTGTTTCGATCACCTTGTAGCTTGGTATACCAAAGTAGAGTGTCGATAGCACGAGAGCTAAGGTCCCAATAAGATGAGGGTTCCAGTGGGACGATGGATGGTTCCACACAAACAACCACATTCGCACAAGATGTTTCCACATGGAATTGTATATATGATGTGGAGACACATGGGTGTCACATGGTGGTGTGGTCGTATTAACCAATGAAATCCTAGAAACTTCAACAAGCCATAAATTTTGGTCTGGCGCTTGATTTTGAGCATGGTTACAATCATTGGAAATCTCTTGATGAGAAGAATC
>CBVK0100581427.1:0-11620 GCA_900067695.1 Picea abies
TTCTATGACATTCTTCCGCACAAAAATACCCTTTCGGAACCGTTGTTGTTATAGAAATATTGTCACAGCATCTTTAAATCATCAAATATTTATAGGTCAATATAGGTCATCATCGTCGCAATTGCAACGATCGTGACCTAAATATTTCTTGTTTTTTACCTATTTATTTTTTATATTTAGGTCACTTTCACTTTGGCGAGGACATGAATGGTTATAATGGTGAATTTGTCACTCGTGCGATGCACTGTAAAATGGTCAATAGGTGAGCGTCGCTCTTGTGAATAAAACACAAGTTTGTCGAAATTGAGGCAGTAGTCCACCATCTTGACTATCGTCAGTTTTGCGATGATAGTTTGTGTCTGTTGATAGGGCGATGAATACGGGGTCAATTTAGATCAGAATTGAAAAATTGAACTTTTTTCTCTTGAATTTTGTGACGAAAGAGTACTTTCGTCGCAAGTAGTCGTCACAATTTTTCCAATATGTACTAGTGTGTTTTATCTTCCATCACTTATTCTTAAGTTATTATTATGTGCTTGAGAATTCATCCAGGAGCTAAATCGATGGTCATCACTTCGGTTTTTAAAGACTTATAGATTCAAATGTCGTGCTTTCCTATGCATGGATAATAAGTGAAGGATATTTTTTTCCTAGCTATCTATCCCTTTCATATATCTGCATTTTTATCTTATGATTAATCTATAATCCTTTCACCTTCCTTATGAATGAGTATTTCAACATTTTTGGATTGATAAAACTCCACGTTTGTGAATAATAAACCTATGAGTCTTGAATTCCAAATCTCCGTGTTTTTGGATTCATAAAACTCTGCGTGTTTGAATGATAAACCCTAGCGATATGGAATGGTAAAAACTATGTGTTTTTTAAATGTCTAATGTTTTCTTTCAATGTTATGTCTGCGTTTATTTAAATGATATGGCTATGAATTTATAATATCTATGAATTTATCCATATGTTTGTGTTCTTTTATTTTTAATGGTAAAATACAATGAAGTTTACATGTGTCCAGTCGAAATCTTTTTATTGTTGATCAAACCTTTATATTGTGTCTAGATTGAATTTGTTTTATTGTTGAATAACCATTAAATGTGTCCTCCCTGGATGAAACTTGTCTGGAATAAAAATCACCTGTTTAATGTATCTAATTCACCTGCTTCACCTTAATAAAATTCACCTTGATTACACAACGAATTCCCATAAAATGGCCTTGATTACACAATGATGCATACACAACGTTTTACCCTAAATGATTATGGTTAGATAGCATCATTGGATAATGATTTTCCTGATTGATAGCACATTGATTGACAGTAAATATTGACTATGAATTTGTACTTGAAGGACCGTGTCTTTAACATTTGAATGAAAACGAGTTTATACCTTGAATGAAAAAGAATTTATACTTGAATGAATGTGTTTTTAACATTTGAATGAGAACGATTTTATACCTTGAATGACAATGAATTTATACTTTGATTGACTGCATTTTTATACCTTGAATGACAATGAATTTATACATTGAATGACTGTGTTTTTAACATTTGAATGATAACAAATTTATACTTTGAATGGAAGTGAATTTATACTTTGAATGACTGTGTTTTTATACATTGAATGAAAATGAGTTTATACATTGAATGGCAATGATTTTTTGTCTGAAGGACAACAAAATTATGGCTGTGTGACTGTGTTGAATGGTTGCAGTGTATATAATTTTGACAACGAATATTACATATGTCTGCGAAATTATATATATATGCTTGCGTTTTTGTTTTTTATATGTATGTGTCTTTAATGATAGGCCTGCATTCATTTTAATATATAGTGACTACAAATTTAATAATTATTGACAATGTTTTTATATTTAATGGGTGACAGAGATATAATGATAGCGATTTTAGTGACAACGAACTTATATTTCATGTGTGGTGGCAATATAGTTATAACGATTTTACTGACAACGATATTGTACATATTACACAAGGAACCTATACATTTGCTATACAATGAATCTACATCTATCTATTACATAGTGAATCTATATATTATATAGAAAATCTATATCTATATATTACACCGTGAACCTAAATATTACCCAACGAATGTATATATTGCACAACGATATATATTTACACAAAGAATTTAATATTTAAATTACAACAACATCTTTATTTAACTCTTTGATTCGTATAGTTAAATGACAACATTATCATTTATTTACTCTGCGATTTCATATATTTAAATGACAACATCATCATTTATTTACTCTATGGTTTCATATATTTTAAATGAAAGCTATATCATATATTTAACTCAACGATATAATATATTTAATCGACAGTAATAAATGCTAGACAACCAATAATACTAGATAGAAATATATCTGTTAGACACCGATATCAATGCTAGACTGTCGTCTATTAATAGACAGATATTTTACAGTTAGACTATGTTATCATTGTTAGACATAGATTTATCGATAAACAAAAATAGGGATATGTCAATGATGTTGAACTAATGTATGTATGTTTGCAATAGAATTTGTTGCACTAGGAATTTAATCTGATGTATAATGTTTACAATAGTCATTTTTTCCTTGCATCTTCTTGACTTGTTTCTTAGGTTCATGGGTATAGTCTTCATGTATTTTGGCAGATGATTTGGTCTCCTAGAATGAGGTATTATCTTGGGTTAATGGTCTAAGATATGTCATATTGTGCCTGTTGAAACTATGGTAGCTCTGGGAGGTATTTACCTCCACATGTAAACCTGACAAGAATATAACACTCTGAGTAGCAAGAAGAAACCCTAATGACTTGGTTAATAACCCTAAAAGACTTGTCAGCTCAAGAAGATAATTTATATTAGGTTATTAGCATACAAGAGAAGAAGTCACCCAAAAAATAATAAATATACTAAACAGGAAGATACCCAGAATGAGAAGTCAGCCCAGGAAGTTAGCCAAAATTAGTATAAATACAGGAGGCTAGTTCTCATTCTGGTAGGAAGTCTCAGAATTGCAGTGCCCAGTCTTGTGCATAGGTTTCAGGAGAACTGCCATTGCACCTACTATAGCTAGCAGATCACGTTTGGCTTGGACTATATCTTGGCCAGGGTTTGGACTATCTGATCAGCTCTTGTTGATACACTATCCTTGGGGAAAGGTGTGCTACCCTTTGTTTGGCTATCTAGCCGAGGGTTTTCTTCTAAAATGATTCTCTGTCAAGGTTAAGGTGCTCGGAGGGTGGCTTCGGCCTATGGTTGGGTGACAGGGGTATTTTCAATGGTAAAACAAGCATACATCTTTCATATTCTAACAGGTTGTGGGCCCGCACCTCCCTCATTCAATCTAAACACTGGAAGGAAACATAGCCGATAAGATATTGAGCTCGTTGAGGAACTGTTGCTAGGATTACTAGTAGAAGAGGCTTCCAAGACATTGTCGCTAGGGTTACTAGCAGGAGTAGTTGGAGAAACCCTAATCCTCTTGTTGAGGCACCTTAAGTGAATGGATTGACCTAATATTCAGATATATCAATATGCTCTAGCCTAGGGCATCTCTTGATACTCTCATCAAGACAAGACATGGAGTTTGAGTTTATGGTCAAATATAGTGTTTGACCAAGTCAAAGAAACCATTGCTTATTCTATGAAGTCAAAGAACAAGTTAGATGGAGCCTCTAAATTCAGAGCATGGAAGACAAGGATTGAACTCATCCTTTCCAAGAATAAAGTGTTGGATATTGTAAAAGGAAAGATCGCGAAACCAAAGTTTGAAGAAGGGAAAGAGAAGGAACTGCAAAATGTTATAGCTATGGATAAGTTCAAAGACAATGACATCAATGCTATGAGTATCATAGTGGATTCTATCAAAGACCACTTGATATCCTACATCTCCCATCTTGACTCATCGAAGAAGATGTACGATTCCCTAGCAAACCTCTTCTCAGTTAGAAACATTGGACAAGTTATGAGTCTGAAGAATGAACCCCGTGACATGAAGATGAATGATGATGACAACATAACATCATACTTTGTGAGGATCTCCTAGTTAAGAAATCAACTACAAGCTATTGAAGAGATCACTTCATAGAAGGAATTGGTAAACATAGTACTCAATGGTATTCCCAAGACGTGGGATGTATTTTTCGCAAGCATGAACACAAGGAAGGAGTATCCAACATTTGAAGAACTTTGGACTTGTTGTGCTCAAGAAGAATCAAGGATCAGTGCAAAAGAGAAACCCCAAAAGAAGTATGATGATCAAGCCTTCATAGTAAGATTCAAGAATTTCAGGAACAAAAGGAAGTTTGGTTCAAGGAGGAATTCAAATCAAGAGAAAGACATTTCAGAAGTACAATGCTTCAACTATCGAAAGTATGGATACTACAAGAATAATTGTTCTGAGCTAAAGAAAAGGAAGGAGAAACACGAAGCATTAGTTGTCGAAGAAAAGGAACCTACAAAGAAGACTAAGCAGGATGGAAGAAAATTCTTCTTCTAAAGGTAATGAAACTCTTCTTATTTCTTGTACATATCTTGTTTGCATCGTCTCTATATGTATATTGTATATATATATCTTAGAAGATAAAGTTTTCCAAGAAGAACTATACCTATGGAAGAACAACAATATAAGAATGGATATCATTAGATAATACACATGAAAGGATGAAATATAGATCATGTGGAAGCTATTGTAGGATAAGACAAATCAATCATGAAGAGCCTTAGAAGAAGCAAAGACAGAAAGAAGTCAGCAATTGAGAGGAAATTGGAAAAAGACCTATGAATTTTTGTAGAAGACAACAAGACAGAAGCGTGGACTCTATTAGACAAGAGAACCAATTATATATTGTAGAAGACAAAAAGGATGCAGATGGAAGCATGGAATCTGTTAGACAGAGGGAGCCAATTATATGCACTCATACATGAAGCAAGTATTAGGAGGGATCTAATCCTATGATCCATTGAAGATGATGAAATATATACCCATGATAGCAGCCATGAAAGACAATACATATTCGTGATCCTATGATGGAATATTTAGGGCATGGAATCTATAAGAAACTCCATGGACCCGAGAACTAAATAAACACATGAATATTCCAAGAAATAAAGAGAAGCCAACACAACCAGTCATTGTATCAAGAATCATAAGATTTTCAGCCTAATATAAACTCAAAAAAATCAATCAAGCAGAGGAACTGAAAGTCGTGATGAAGAACAATGTATGGAAGACTTATGAATGAAAGCATTGTGAGATCCAAAACTAGAGGTTCTCCCAGATGGAGGGAGAAGACTATGATGATTACTTGTTTTAGTAAACCACAGTTAGCTCTACATGAGTCATCATATCATCCACAACATCCATGAGTTGGAATTCTACATCAGATGGATGCAAATAATATTCTCTAGAGAAATTGAATAAAGAGAATATGAAAAGCAATATCAAGACTTTGAGGAATACAAGAAAGGGACCCTTGTATGCAGATAGAAGAAGATAACTTGGTGGAGAACCTCTAGTGAATAGCAGAAGCATGGTTAAGATTTCCTATAACATCAAGATGATTACTCAGTAGATCAGATCTCATGATGATAGAAGAGGTGCCACATGGATATGTTCCAGTTTTCCAACAATGATATACTCTATTGTTCAGAGCTACATGAAGCCTTCACAGAAAATTAGTGTTCCATACTAAAGTACATTTAAAATCAAGCAGTACATTATTCATGATGAAGTCCATAAAGGAGAAACTGGTTCTCCAATACATATCTCCACAGATGAGTAGATAAGAAAACATTTTGGTAAAGATTTTATCCAAGATGAAAGAGTTTTCATACTCAAGCTGGAGCTCATGGAGACGACTTCCTTATTGAAAAAGGAAGAGATGACTCCTAGGTTGGGAGGGAGCACTGAAAATATTATCGAGGACATTCATTTTCAAGATTGAAAAATAGTCCATCTTGGACAAATGATTTCCTGTTTAGAAAGTAGATTGAGATTTCTGACTGACAATGATTTCCCATTGTGGTTAACATGGGGAATGGTATAGATTGCTGATGTATCATAGACAGTGACTTCCCATTGTAGTTAACATGGGAAGTGGTTTAGGGAAGTCTCTCATCTTGAAGGTTACTCAAGAAGACTGGCCCACCTCGCCAGAAAACGATTTCCCTTTGTGATTAACATGAGGAATGGTCTGTTTTGGAGGTTGATACAGGACAATATTTTCCTCTTGTGGTTAACAGAGGAAATGGTCTAGACTGTCATTCATTAGGGTTTATACATTCTCTCTAGGGTGCAATTTGATTAGTGTAGGAGAAATGGCCTAGGGTGGGGAATGGTCCAGGCTCAACAATCAGGGACAGACATTCCCTAGGATTTATACATTCTATCTAGGGTGCACTTTGATTAGTGTAGGAAGAATGGCCCAGGGTGGGGAATGGTCCAGGTTCAGAAGACATGACAATTATTATTCCTTGCTTGAGAAGAATAGTCTAGATATCACATTGTTCTACTATGATGATAGATATTCTTTCAGATCTCACAAATGTGAGTGAAGCATTGGCCTAGACGATTCAGTTTATATCATAACATTGTTTCTATGCAGGTTGGTATCAGATGGTTTTTATGAAGACTATATGATAGTAGATGTACACTACTATGGTGGATGTGTTCCACTGTTCGTGACTATATGTTGTTGATAAAGTACTTTTATGTTACTTAGTGTGGTAGTGTACCACTGGATTGTAGTTATGTACTACTATGGATAGACATAGTTGTGTTCTATTTTGTTCTGATTGCCTTGAAGACTATCAATAGTTTATTGGAAATAATTATCAGCCAGATGAATGATGAACAAAGATTTTCTAGACAGAAAATGGTTCAGAACATTTAGTCTTCTAGATTAGAAGAATGGCTCTTGTATCACTCCATGGAGTGATCATCATGTTTGATTACTCATATAGAGTATGGTTTCGAGAGATGATGTAGCTGATGATGATGGTACTCATGATCTAGTCTATGTAACTATGTTGATGATACCAGGTGAATGGTATTTTTGGTACTCAAGACCATTACCTGTAATACCTCCCTATATAGGAGGGAGTGTTGATATTATGGTAGTTGCGAGAGGTATTTACCTCCACATGTAAACCTGACAAGGATATAATACTTCGAGAAGAAAGAATAGACCCTAATGAGTTGGCTAATAACCCTAGAAGACTTGTTGGCTCAAGAAGACAATTTATATTAGATTATTAGGCTACAAGAGAAGATGTCGGCCAAAAATAATAAATATACTGAACAGACAGATACCCAGAATGAGAAGTTGACCCAGGTAGTTAGCCAGAATTGGTATAAATATAGGAGGCCAGTTCTCATTTTGGTAGGCAGTCTCAGAATTACAGTGCCCAGTCTTGTGCATAGGCTTGAGGAGATCTATCATTGCAACTGCTACAACTAGCAGATCATGTTTGGCTTGGACTATCTCTTGGCTAGGGTTTGGACTATCTGATCAACTCTTGTTGATGCACTATTCTTGGGGAAAGGTGTGCTACCCTTTGTTTGGCTATCTAGCCTAGGTTTTGCTTCCGAAATGATTCTCTCTCAAAGTTAAGGTGCTTGGAGGGTGGCTTCTTCCTAGGGTTGGGTGACAAGGGTATTGTCAATGGTAAAATGAGCACACATCTTTCATATTCTAAAAGTGCCATGGATACTATCATGCCTATCACCTTGTGACAAAATTATTCATGATGAGGGGATCATTGTGCGCCTTGATGGATAGATGTGAATGATAACCTAGCTAGATTCTTATGATTCCCGATGTGGGCATTTATTCATTGTAATTGATGTTGGTACTTGGTTCTGTAACACCTCAATGCATTTGGTTTTGCACGCCCTAGAGGTTTTCTAGTTATTGGTCGTCAATCCATTGTGTTGGATTCTTGATGTTTTCTTTTAGCTTCTAGGCACTATCTTTCTTGTGTTGATCTAGTAGTCATTGTTATCTATTTATTGATTATCACATGTTTCATCCAGTTCCATGATGTTCTAGTAGGCTAAGTCATTATTGTCTGTTGCCTTATCTGCAAGCGTTGTGGTCATCATCAAGTTGTGTTATTTAACCGTTTTCATTGTTTCCTTCCTTCTTAAAACATTTTATAAAAAAATATTATTTTGCGTTGAGTCGCTTGTAGTCAGAATGACGAGGTTGTTACATATGGTATCAGAGGGGGTTCAACCCACGACGTGGGATCACTACAACTTTCATTGATTTGATTCTTTATTATAAGGTTGCTAATTAATTTGATTTGTATTCATTCATGTAATCATGGTTAGAGGATTCCATGGAGGTAGATGATAGGGTGCTAGGGGAGGATGTTGGACACACCTACCACACTTAGAGGGGGGGGTGAATGAGTGTGGGGATATTTTTCCCAAAACTTCCCTCTTACACAAAAACTCCTTAGTTAACATTAAACATTTGTTCATTACTCACTGTTGTCATTTATAATAAGTTATATGTGAATACATATCATCAACATATATCAACAACATATCATCAACAAATCATCTCCACAAGGAACACAAAGAACACAAGATGTATGTACAATTTTTCTTTTTATTATGGACTTCAATCCGAGGGTTTTTCAACAACAAATGAATAGAGTAAAACTCTACAAGAGCACCATCTCTATATGCAAGACTCATCTTAAATTCTCAGCACCAACTGAGATGATGCAACAATCCTCAACAGATATCAATCTGTCAACATAAAAAAGTGCATCAACCATGCACCAACTTGTGCCAAACAACCTGTAACCAACTTGTACCATAAAAAATTGCATCCAACCATGTACCAAGTATATACTAAACATGTCTCAAATAATAATAAAAAATGAATCATCAATAGGTACAAAAATCATCAACTATACACCTCATGTATGTCCCAACTCATCAACTGCTTGTCTCAGTCATGACTAGTTTTGGATTAGTCAACAACCCCAACTTGAAATAATCATAAATTTGTACATGTAATGAATAAATATATGAAACTGATACACAATGTTATTTAGTGTGTTTTATGCAATTCCTCCAAGAGGAACTACTTGGAACCTCTCATAAAAGGCGTTATAGAAAAAATGGCATACCTTGATGAATTTTGGCTTATTCTAGAGAGAGACCTTGTAGAGAATTCCCCACACAAAATATTCATTGAATTGATCTGAACATGTTACAAAACATACAACATCCTATACCCTAATAAAAACATTTTGTCTCACTAAATTTGGATCTGTTATGAAGAAGTTATGACATTTTTACCTGAAACACTTGTTTTTGACTAGTTTCGGGACTAGCCACAAACCCTATTTTCCATGGAGTGTAACTCCAAAAATACAATGATACACAAGATGAATTTTTTAACAAATATACTTGGATATTATTTCTCAATTTTGTATCCATTTCACAGTCTGAATCATTATAGAAATTTTTTTATAGCGAAAATGGTGAGATGACTTGTAAATAACATACCTTAGAAAGCATCATCAAAATAATATATCCTCCCTTCAATTCTGGCCCTTTTTTCTTTACCTTCCTTCTGAAATTTGTCTTAGATATCATTGGTTACCTCAGTTACCTATAGATATTCAATATTCTCAAGTGTTCCACACAAAAAATGCTCAAGAAGCTCTTCATCAATACTCCAAAAGATATTCTCAAAAGAAGCTCTCCATTAATCCATAAAAAGGATGATCTACAAGAGACCATTGATATATTATTTATACTTTCATTCTCTAGGTCACTTAACCCATTTCTAGGTCACTCACAAGAATCTCTCCATTAATCCACAAAAAGGATGATCTACAAGAGACCATTGCTATATTATTTATACTTTCATTCTCTACGTCACTTAACCTATTTTCCTTATTTTAGGGTTAACCACTTTCCATAAATAGAAATTTCTCCAATATTTTATCATTGAAATATTCCTTCTTGATTTTCTCATCTTAATTTATCATTTTTTTATTTTTTTCACTTCTCTTTATTATTTAAATAATCCACCTTGACTTTGTCACCTTACTTTATCATTTAAATAATGATTTCTTCTTTTAGGTCACTTAACCCATTTCTACTTCACTTAACCTATTTTACTTAAATTTAGGGTTAACCACTTTCCATAAATAGAAGGTTCTCGAATAATTTATCATTTAAATATTCCTTCTTGATTTTGTCACCTTACTTTATCATTTCTTGATTTTGTCACTTCTCTTTATTATTGAAATAATCCACCTTGACTTTGTCACTTTACTTTGTCATTTAAATAATGATTTCTTCTTTTAGGTCACTTTGAATTCTTTGACCTTGGGGGCTTCAAGCCTTCATGTGGAGGCCCTTCATCTTCATAAGGCCATAACTCTCAAACCATGAGGTGTTATGTGACATTCCACAAACCACCGAAAATGGCATGACAAGCACTATCCATCTAGGATAGTTTCACCAACAGTTTCCTTGATCTTCATCTCATTATTCCACATATAAGCATGGGTCCTCAAATCATTATTATAGGATAACTCAATCCATAAAGCATCTTCCCATGAGGGTTTTCACCATAAGGGGACCACTTTGGAGTTCATCCATTTGTGCACCTTATCTGATCTGGATTATTTTCGACACGAAATGCGAGTGGAGATATAATAAATAAATGCACAGAGATATCGAAAATATTCAATAATATAAAACAAATGTATCAGATATGCAACCATAAACACATATATACAGTAATACATGATTTCTATTAATGAAAGAAATGTACAGAGACTGTAAAAATATAGAGTGAAAAACTCCTTATAATGGTGGCAACTTATCTCTGAGAAGAGATGTGATGGCTACTGGCATTCGAAAGAAGATGATTACGATGAGGCTCTAAATGTATTTTTACAATAAAAAGGAATGAAAAAATTCCTAGACATCCAAAAACCTAACCCTAGGAGATGAAGCACCAAAAGTCATGTGGGCCCTGTTTGGGTAAGTTAGTACATCAACTTCTCGAGGTCATAACTTTTGCATACGATCTCTGTTTTAGGTGTATGATAGCTCGTTGGAAAGGTATCATTGAGGAGATTCATTTTGGGGCCTCAAACATGCCTTTTAATATTAATAATAACCTTTATCTCGAAAAACCTTCATTTGGGCCCTCAAAATGGCCCCAGAAGTTAAAAACTGCTAAAAATAGTAAATTGCCAAATTTGCCAGAAAATTGTTTTCAGCTAGTCGAAAAAGGTGGGTGGACACCAATATATACCTGGATCATTATAAATCATGATAATAAAATAATGAGAGAAAGGGTCCTCCAACCATTCTTCTAAGATAACTCAATCTGCAAAGCATCTTTCGGTGAGGGCTTTCACCATAAGGGGACCTCTTTTGAGTTCATCCATTTGTGCACCTTATCAATAATGATAAGACAATAATAAGTTATCTGTACATTTTTACAACAATGCATCATATACCAATGAAACCACAACGATCCATCTTCATCATGTATCAATGACAACTCATTGATCCATCTTCATCATATCAATGACAACTCATTGA
>CBVK0100581428.1:0-11619 GCA_900067695.1 Picea abies
CTGCCGGTTGTCGCCCCTTTAAAGTCTCATTAATGGCTTCCAACGAGCGCAGGATGAGGGCTAGTTTGGGCGATGGTGGTGGTGGCGCTAGCGGTGTTGGCGGTGCTTGCGATGACGCTCCCCTGCCTCGACTCCTTCGAGTCCTGACCATCCTGTATGCTTTAACCTGCATCACCCCAAAGTTGTCAGGGTGAGTTCCAGGACGTTTCAAATTGGTGCTACTCAAACTAGAAACAGGGTTAGGCGTAAGTTTTCTTTACTTGTTTGTAAACATACATTACTCCTTTAGGGGATTGGCTAGGTTAGGGTTAGGATTAAGCGTCTAAGCTTGATTTCTTCGCCCCTATGAAAAAACTATTGGTTCCCTTGCCCTATAGCTACGTTGGCCTTACGCCATACTCGCCACTTCCTATGCTTACTCTCCTAGTGCATATGTTGCCTCCTTCCCGCTTGTCCTAGTCTAAGTCCTTTTAACTTTTCGCTTATAACTAAATATCCTCCGGTGCTTGACTCGTGAGCTTTCCCCTGGCGCGTAGTGTTGGCGTTGTCGATTGCTGCATTGAGATTTAGTGTTGACTTTGACTGGCGGAATGGAGCGGAGGGACTTGGCGCTCGGCTCGATGAGTTGTGTGTAAGGTCTCATGAACCTGACGCTTGGATAATTGGAGATTAGTCTTCAGGCTAGTACCTTGCTATTATTGATAATTAAACTATTTATATGCGAATTTATTTGTAAAAGTGATATGTGTGGTGCGTTGGTGTTATTGCTCTTCTTAAGGCGCTTCGCTGGGTGGGGGTCGCAGGTTCAAAACCCTTTAATAATTCAATTTTTTTTTTTTACACATTTAAAAAGACAAAATACTTAATTAAATTGGTTAAATTAGCATGTGTAAAGACCTAATTAAATGAAATTAATTAAAATTTTAAACTAATTTAAAACAATTTAACTTAAGAATTTAACCAATTTAACTTAATTAATTTAATTATAATTAACTACATATAATTAAAATTAACTTAATTAATTCTTATACCAACCAATTTAACTTAAGAATTTAAAATTAAATTAAATAATTCTTGAAACTTTATTTTAAAATAATTATAATTAAAATAAAAAAAAATTAAAACAATTAATTTATTACAATTAAAATAAAAATAAATAAATAAATAAATTACTCGTGAAGTACTATACAGATAAGAAATCGGCATCGTGGGTCCTCGCATGAGGCCCACGTGCCTCGTCCTCGCTTCCTCCATCGCCTTCTGTAATCCTAAGACTTACACACACCCTTCTGACTCTCTATCCCCAACCTTAAACTATCCCCAAACCCTAAACGCTCCATCATTTGCCTCCTGCTCTCTGTGGAGGTGCGATCGAGGCTTTGAGATTTGGTTGCCGCTAGTAGCGCTTGGACGCTCGGTTGTGTGATGGCTTCTGTGTTGTGTAGTGTGGAAGCTACACGCCTCCTCGCGACATTTAGCAAGTTTCACCCTTCATTTAGCTTGGACGCTCGACTGTGTGCAAACAACCTGGTCGTTTTATTATGTCTATAGGTTTTTTTTTTGCCTCAGAATTTTGCACAGATTTGCTTACCATTTTTTTCATTATTGTTTTGTTTGCGTTGTCCTGTCTTTCTTTGTTTGTAAATTTGTGGTTTGTGCTTAAAATTTAGGGTGGAAAAATAATTTGCTGCGAAAATGCTCGGCTTCTATTGAATTTTAGAGCCGATACTTGCTGCTGCTATTTTGTGAAAGTCAACGTTTCTATTATATTTCTCCTCTAAAAATTTCTCATGGAAAGAATTGTTCATGAAACCGTGTTTTTTCTCTTAAAATTCAGTCTCAATAGATGGTGCTTTATGAAATGCAACATTTCTACTTGATTTCTTTGCTTCAACTTTCTAGCATAGAGATGCTTTCCATGAAGCTGCACCATTTCTTTTAAATATTAACCTCGACAACTATTATTTTGCAAAATGCAACATTTCTACTTCATTTCTCTGCTTATATGTTTCCTTCTTTTAAATTTTAGCCTCGATAGCTGTTATTTTGTGAAATGCAACCTTTGTACTAGTTTTCCTTACTTACATTTTCTATGGATGGATGTTTTTCATAAAACTGCGCGGTTCCTCTTAAAATTTATCCTTGGTCGCTGTTGTTTTGTGAAATGCACCATTTCTATTTGATTTTTTTTTGTTTAAAACTTTTGTGCGGATATGTTTCCCTAAAATGCGTCGTTTCTGTAAAGCTTAGCCTCGATAGCTGTTATTCTCTCCCACCTCTGCATATTCTCTCGCTCATTTTGCGGCATCCAGAAATAACTCCAGCGCATCCCCAACAGTGGACTGTTGAGCGGCCCGATCGTAGTAGACCAGGTCTCGGTTTCTAATTGCGACAAGGTAGGCGTAAAATTTGGCGGGCCTTTGTGATGAGAATTTGCAGCTCGTTTCGTGTTTTTTTGTCTCTAAATTCGTTTCCCTGGGGCTTTCAAGCAAACCATTGGGGATCAGGCAGTGTACTTGGACTATAATTTTGTGAAAGCTTTTGTGCGAAAAAAAATCAGGTTTGATTTATGGATTTAGGCCGTAATTTTTTTCTGCAGACGGTCTAGAGCAAAATTTTACGTATATATTGCGTTGCATTTAGTCTGGAAATTTGTAAAATTTATTGTGAAAAATATTTAGGGTGTCTTTAATTCGTTAATTGTTAAGTTCGTCCGTAGAAGGTTGTCTATCAAAACGTTAGGGATACACAGAGTGTGTTTAGTTTATTGGTTTCCAGAAACTCTTTTTTCAGCAAATTTAGGCTTCACTCCACATTTTCTCTCAAAATTCCTTTAGAAGCTTTCATGTAAAACTTTAAGGTTTGACGTGGGGGATTTTATTTTGGTCCTTCAAGCTTTTCTAGGAAATTTTTACGAGTCAAGGAAGCATTGACCTGCAAGTTCAGGTTTCAGGTCTGCCTAGAATTTTAGTGGTTGTTGTTACATGAAATAAACAATATGAATCATTGATTATTTAATTGAAGCTTCGGTGTTTTGGTTCAAAAAATATTAGCCTATAGAAATATTATGAAATATTGAACTTTATTCCCCAGGATTTTCAGATTTTTGGCTATTGGCCTAATGCAAATGTAATGGTTGGATGTAAAGATGTTTTGTTCAATTTAATGGCTTTGAAAAGAAACCATAATTTTCTTATAAGTGAATCCTTATAATTCTCAAGATATCAACTGTAACAACCCTAGTTGCTTGTTTTACTTTGGTAAATTTGTTTTTTTTTTACATTTTACATTTTCAATTCCTATTGCATTTTTTTTTTTTTATATTTGTGTTAAAAATTTTGTGTTTGGTTTGCAGGTTAGGCGTAGCTGGAGTTAGAGCTTGGAGTTTTGGCCCTCAGGCCCAGATTTCAAACAAAAACTCTGATACCATGTGTAGAAGACAAATAAATTTAACATCCATTAATTCTACAAACAAAATAGTAAAATTCAATAATTCCTTTTAATTAAGCACATACGCATTTTAAATTGATCAACAAATAATAAATTTTTATAACAGAATAAAACAAATACATAATTTTAAAATACCTTGGTCTGATGCTAACCCTCTGCCTTCCACTTGCCTTGTTGACCATTGTTGAACTGTGTAAACACTGCCCAAACCTTGTTCCACCCTGCCAACTAGGACAACTTCCTAGCTCCAGGATATCATATGGATATCCTGGACCCCGTGCCCAAAACCCCCAGCAAACCGGTGCCCCCTGAACTAATCCTTCCGACTCCAGAACTCAACTCTCCTCTCTGCAAATCCAAGAGAGCCCCAAAGAAAAATAATAATCATGTAGAATGATCCCCCTCCTTCCTTCGTAAACCTCCCCTCATATTGCCCCTTTACCGACTTTCCCCTCCTTCATTACTTTCCTTATCCATTTATTAATTATCTTATCCTTTCGTAGTTAATGCCCCTTATCCCATTATTCATGTTCCTTATCCCCTTTATTTATTATCTTATCTTATATTTAATGTCCTATCCCTTCCCGAATATGTAAGCTTTAATTTAACAATATAATTTATTAACCCCCTTTAATTCTTTACTTAATTAATTAATGAGTTAATTAATAATTAATTAATCATTGACAATCATGAAAAAGTAATTAATAATAATTAATTAGTTAAAGTTATTTAAGAAATAATTATTGTTTAGCTAACTTTTAGGACAATTAGATTATTAAATTAATTATAATTAATAATCCTATACATCTATTTAAGTAGGGTCATTACATGGACCACCCTGCGTCAAGAAAGGGACCAGACAATACCATATTTCACCAATATTTTCCATACCCTGCACACCAAGATGGGTATCAAAGACTCTTAGCGACATATGGTGCTCAAATACCACAATTTTTTGCATAGATACATTCAAACAAAAATGAAGTTTTTTTACGTCGCCTCATTGGGTACAGCTTATAGATATGTTGTTAAGATCGAGTAGAAATTTAAGCAGAAGAGGCGAGAGTTTGGATCTGCAAACTCCTCACAGTCAAAGTAGGGCAAAGGCAACCCCAAACCACACAGAAAGGGACAGAGCAAAGATGGCCACTCTCAGGACAACCAGTCCAAGCCGCAACACAAGAAGGGAAATGAGAATACGAGGAAGGACACGGGAAAATGGTGTGAATACCATAAATCCTTTGGCACAACACTGAAGAATGTCTCTCCAAGAACTCATTCATGTCCAAGCTGAAGGATTCTGAGTCAGAGGCCGATTCTTATTTTGAATCAAATCCAGAAGGAGGAAAGCATATTATCGATGTTAAACCGAGTGCCACTGTCACTACCACCAAAGCCTAGCCAAGCGAACCAGAAGAACCAAAGGAAGGGGAATGCTTCTTTCACTCACAGATCTGGGTAAAGGGGGCTCCGCTTCATTTCATTCTCGATAGCGACAATTAGAAGAACCTGATTTCAACAGAGTTCGTTAAGCGATTGGACATTCTGACAACACCACACCCGTAACCCTACACCATCGGCTAGCTTTGCCAAGGAATTTATCTCTATGTCATCCAACAATGCCGTCTTCCCTATGGCATCAAGCCCTTCAAAGATGAGATATTGTGTGATATTTCTCCCCTTTAAGTTTGTGATGTTCTTTTAGGACAACCATATTTGTGGAAGTGTCATGCTGTGTATGAGTCTAGACCCCACAACATTATTATTACTTTGGGTAGACAATTGTATAGGATACCAGAGGTAGCACCACCTCCTGCTATTTCTTTAATCTCTATTAAGAAATGGAGTAAGGTCATTTCACAGATTGAGAAGTTCGTCTTCTTTGTGATCTGTGCTCACAGTAAGAAAAAGGTCATCGCCACATCTGTGGCCTCTACACAGAGCCTCTCTTTGCAGCAGAAGCAAGTGGACGGGATCATGAAAGAGTATAGAGACATCTTCTCTTCACCCACCAGGGTACCGACACACTTCCAAGTCAAGCATCCAATTGATCTAACCCCCGGTGCATATTTGCCTAATTGACCAGTCTATCGTCACTCACTGATGGAAAATGACGAAATCAAGCATAAGATCCAAGAGATTCTTTAAAAGGGGCACATCAGACCCAACTCCTCCCCTTGTGGAAGTTCAATTATACTGGTGCAGAAAAAGGACGAGACCTAGAGAATTTTCAGTGATTACAAAGGATTAAACAAAATCATTGTCATAAATGGGTACCCAATTCCCAGGATTGATGAACTTCTTGACCAACTCAAGGGGGAAAAATTTATTCAGCAAGATTGACCTAAAATCTAGCTACCACCCGGTTACCATCGAACCAACTGATGTCTGGAAGACAACTTTCAAATCTAAAGAAGGTCTCTTTGAATGGTTGGTCATGCCCTTTGGCCTAACAAATGCACCAACCACTTTCATGAGGTTGAGAGATGATGTATTGAGACCCTTCAACAACTCTTTTGTGGTGGTATATTTGGATGACATCCTCATCTTCAACAGAACTTGGGGGGAGCACATGCGGCATATTCAACAGGTTTTGAGCACTCTACAACAACACAAGCTATATACCAACTTGGAAAAATATTCCTTTGGCATGAACAGGGTCTAATACTTGGGCTACATTGTTTATAAGCATGGGGTACATGTCGATCCCGCTAAGATCCAAGTCATCCATGACTAGCCAGCCTCAACCACACTAATTGAGCTTCATATCTTCTTGGGATTGGCCAATTTCTGCTAACGGTTTGTGTTGGGATTCTCCCATATTGCATGGGCCCTCAGCCATGTGACCAAGGGTGGTGGCAGGGAAAATTTCGTGTGGGGGAAGGAACAACAACGATCATTTGATAATCTAAAGCATCGCTTGAGCTCAGCTCTAGTACTCTCCTTGCTTGATCCACAACAACCATTTGAGATTGAGATTGATGCATCTGACTATGTTTTAGGAACAGTTCTCACTCAACACAGTCATCTGATGGAATACCATAGAGAGACACTCTTAGATATTGTCCGAAAATACCCCACCTATGACAAGGAAATGTATTCCATTGTACAATCCTGTCGTCAATGGAAACATTACATTCTGGGAAAGGAGACGATCATCCACACTGATCACAAGCCTCTATAGTTCATATAGACACAGGGGAAGTTGTAGAATGGTTGCCATAAAAAATGGTCCACCTACCTGCAATAGTTACATCTCAACATCAGGTATAAGACATGGAGCAAAAATCATGTTGCTGATTGCCTCAGTCGACCTCCCGTGGCTTCACTCACCACTATAATCCATTCCTATGGACATGAGGCATCTGAGTGGCCCCAACTTTATCGACAAGATCTGGACTTCGCAACCACCTATCATATCTTAGGTACAGGCACGACTGTCACCGATTTTCACATTCAGGTCTGGTTGTTATGCCATCTGGGCCATCTCTCCTGCAAGCGAGCATGAAAATTTGATTTGGGAAGACCACTATAGTCGGGTGGCAGGACATTTTGGTGTGGGGAAAACTGTGGTCATTCTCCATAAACATTTTTATTGGCCAAAAGTTCGACATGATGTCAGCAAGTATATCATATATTGCACTGCATGTGCCATTGCTAAGCCAACCATCAAGAAGAAAGGCTTATACACCCCTCTTCCAACCCCCGATAAGCCTTGGGAATCCATCTCGATGGATTACATGTCTGTTCTTCCATCCACCAAGCATGGCAATGATTGTGTATTTGTGGTCATTGATTGGTTTTCGAAGATGGCCATCCTCACAGCCTGCAAGAAGAACATCACAATGAAAGATACTTCCAATCTCTTCTTCGAACGAGTGTGGGTCCATTTTGGGATACCACAGACCATCATCTCTAATTTGGACAACAGGTTCCTCAACACATTTTGGTCAAGTCTCTAGTCACTGTTGGACACCAAGCTCACTAAATCCACTGCTTTCCACCCCCAAACAGACGTCCAAATAGAGGTCGTCAATCAGATGACTGTGCACATCCTGCGCATGTACAACTCTAAGCATCCATGTACATGGGATGAGAGTCTCCCATATGTTCATCACAGTTACAACAAGGCTCTCCATAGCTCCACTGGCCATAGCCCATTTCAGGTGGGACTGGGATTCCAACCCTTGGGTCCCATTGATGTTGCACTACCTCTGGAAACCACATAGATAGAATCTTCCCATGTTCAGTCTGAGACTGATGAAGCCACCAGATTCATTGAGCAGATTCAACACATCCACCAATAGGTCCATGAGATTTTGCAGAAAGCCAAAGCTAAGTACAAGCATCGCCATGATCAACACAAGGTACCACATCAATTTCAGGTTGGAGACAAGGTCTAGTTACACTTGCAGAAGGAGCGTCTTACAGGTCCCCATCAGAAGCTCCGCCCACTTCACTATGGGGCTTACACCATCACCAGGGCTGTGGGTAACAATGCTTTTGAGCTCAACACTCCACCATTCATTGACTTGCACCTAGTGTTCAATGCAGACCTCATTTAGTCATATTTTCCACCATTATTGGACACCTCAGAGATCGCAAAATAGTTGACCCCAATAGAGCTCAACCTTTACTGCATGAAATAAGCATCCACTAATCATATAGTGTACACACAAGTCAAGGTCACTCACCAACAGAGGATCTAGCTTTATCGGGTTGTCAAGGCAGGGCATCTCCTACACCAAGGCAAGTGGTTCACCTGGGGCCAAATCCAACATAAGTTTCCTCATGTGATGGGGGAACTCAACGCAATGGAGACCATTGTTTCCTAATGGGGGATGATTGATCCAGGTGGATATTGGTGGCCACCCACCTATTCCAACTGGCTCCTCTTGTTAGTTTTTAGTTCAACACTTTCTTTTGTACTTCTTTGTAATTGTGGGTTCTACACTTCTGGGGCAGTCTGAATCCCTACACATCTTCCAGGTGGATACTGGTGGCCTCTCACCTAATCCAACTGGCTTATTTTGTATGTTTTCATGTTATCACATCTTGTTGTACTTCCAGGGTCATTTTGGAGCCCTAAACAATGTTTTTTGTCTTGCCACAGTCAAACTATAGACAGAGTCAGAGTTTGACGGCATAATGTGTATTTTTCTATAAGAAATTTTCCAATGGGCTATCACACGCCTAAAACGGAGGTCATATGCAAAAGTTACAACCCTGAGAAGTTGAGGTACTAGCTTACCCATAGGGGCCCACATGAATTTTGGTGTTTCACCTCCTAGGGTTAGGTTTTTGGATGTCTAGGGTTTTGGCATTCATGAATAATATTAAAAAGGCCTCTAGAGCCTCATTGTAATCATTCTTCTCAGACAGATGCACATAGCAGCCACATCTCTTCTCAGAGATAGCTACCACCATTCGAGCAAGTGTTTCAGTTCTGTAGTTTTACAGTTTCAACCTATTTCATTTATTCAATTGAAGATATTGTTCATTGGATATCTGTGGTGTTCTTCATATCGCCGTGTTTATTGTATTTAGTATATTAATCAGTTCTTTCCGCCCCTAAACTCGAGGTACGATTCGCCCAATAGGTCGTTTTGTTAACCCTCCCATACCCAAACTTGGAAAATTGCATAGGGTCTTTGAGCATTGGTTTATTTTGATGAGGTGATTTGGATGTATATGCTTAGATGGATTTTTTATTGATTTGATTTACTCATCATGATGCATTTGACTTGAGATCCTTGGAGGGAATATCCATTTGTCTTTGCAGGATCTAGTTGGTGGACAATTTTGAAAGAACAAGCCTAGCTTGGGATTCCATGGGGCTTGAATCCCACAGGTTGGATGCCAAGGGCCCACATGCCGGATGATGAAGACATGCCTTTAGAGGCCTAGAATACATCACGGAGAACCTCACCTTTCCCCTACCACCCAAACGACTTTCTTAAGGAGGCCAAAAAGTCACCTTTGAAGGCTTGACATCACATTAGGGCTAGGGTTGGTGGTGATTGAGGACACTTGGCAGGCTTTGGAGGAAAGAACCCTTGGATCATGGAAGAAAGACATTGATTGAATACCATTGGTCTTTGGAGGCCTAGCGTTCCTGTCTCCAACTCAACGACTTGACCAAAAAGTGCCAAACATTGCCCAAAAAGAGGGTGACATCATGTTTTAGGGTTTTTTTATGTGCAAAGCATGAATTAAATAATATTTCTTTTTTAAAGGGGAAAGATAAGGGTTGTTGACCCCTTATCTTGTGTTTTACCCTAAGTTTTGTGGACAAACTATGTATAGAACATTTTGTTTAAATAGAGATCATTTGTATCTCATTTGATCATAGCTCTCCCATTGTGAGAAGACTAATGGCTGAAATTTTCGCTAGACTTGAGAATTTTTGGTATCTCTCTCTCTTGCAAATGAGTTTTGGTGTTATCTCTCGGTGAATGGATGAGGCTAAGTGGTGCGCACCTCTTGGAGGCTTCTTTACTTGCTCTTGAATGGTAAATTCTTGGTGAACTAGAATTTGATCTCTCTCTTTCTTGGAATTGGTAAGGAAATTTTGAACTTGTTAGTTCTTTCTTGCTTCTTCTTGGTTATTGTTGGGTTGAAACCCTAGGAGGAGTATGTTGAATACTCTCTCCATCGAGATTCATCTTAACTGGTAAGTTTATAAGTCATTTTTTGTAAGGGTTGCTAGGAGGAATACAAATGTGTATACCCTCTTAAATCTACTCTAGTTTGATTGGCATGCCCTAGGGAGTAAGAGGGTTTACACCCATATGGATTTTTTTGATCCAACTCCTTTTCTAAGACTCCATTCACCCAACTTTTAAATGCACTAATCTGATTTTTTGCATTGAAGAAATAACAAGTTTGCATTGTTAAATGTGTTTTAGTGAGATATCAATCTTGTTCAAGTTGGAATATTTTGTGGATGCCTTGAGGTTCCTAAACCCTCTAGGGAATCTTATATCTCTTGGTCTTCTTGGAGCTATAACAACATAAAATCTATATCCATTAGGGCTGTAGCAAAACATCTACTTGTTTTGACTTTAACTTGCAATTTGACCGTGAGAATTTGCTAGTAACCCATTGTTTTCATAGTGCTGCTAATTGGGGAATTCTTGGTTGGATTTCTTGTTTATGTTCATGGTTAAAATCATTGCTACAACCACTTGGCTGTCATAAATATGCTTTGAAAACTTATCATTACAACCATCTAAATACCACTAAAGTTGTGCCAAAGTGTTGAGAACTTATCTACATGTTTTATGTTTCATAACTCAACTAATCTTTGATGTGTTAAGTGGTTAGATTTGCGGTAGTTTTTTTTATTTCATTGTTGATATATATTTTTGTTGACTGCTGCAATTAGGGACAACAATATTAACTTGCTTTCCCACCTAACATATACTTTGTACAGTTGGTTTTCCTTATGTCTCGGGCAGGTACAAACACTCTCAGCAGGTACTCAAGGACTTGACAACCTTAAACCACACCCGAGACTCATCCTCAAGCCTTCTTCCATCTAGCAACTTGACCTATAGGGGTTTTAATTTTATCATTTCACTTTTCGTCTCATTTCCCCTACAGTCACCCGAGATTCCTCCTTGTGGTGATTTTCATCATCACTAAAGTGACAGGAATACCTTAGTTGTTGCCATATTGTGGTTTGGATCGAGCTTTTCCCAACCTACAATTTGTGCGATAACAAGGTGAAAATTGAAAATAAATAAATCTCAAGATTGTATTTAAAAAGATTTGATACTTGTCATAATAATATAGAGTTAAAATGGATTTACCCTAATCTATATAAACAATATATTTATATAATAACCACAAATTCAATCATTAACTCTAACTAAAAGTAATTCATTTACTATTAATTTTTAATATGAAATTTAAAATTTATAAAATAAAAAAAATATAAACCTTAAAATTTATAATATATTAAAGGGATTGTTTCAATTGATATAATAATCAATTTAAAATTAGCATGGTAAACACATTTTTTTTTCGAATAAATCTTTTTATTCTAGCCCTAACAAAATTATTTTTTTTCTTTTTTAATATTGTAAATAGGTTTGACATTTAATTTATAAATGTTAAATCGATATTATATTAACCAATATCATTTATATATATATATATATATAT